>CM076571.1:612676732-612817125 GCA_034641835.2 Pinus albicaulis | reverse complement strand
ACCTATAGGTTAGTAGTCAGATTTACTTTATACCGGGATCAATCTTGCCTAACAAAGCACCATATATAGGATGACCCTAATAGAAAGAAGAGGTTATAGACAAAGCTGAAGAGCCGGCTAGATAGAGGTTCTATAATATCAAGTTTTAGCCCTTTGTTAAAATTTTGTTGATAGCACCCAAATAAGGAAGGAGACTATAGAACATGTACAGACTCTAAAGCTTGGCAAAGAAGAGAAACATAGTACATATTTCCATTGCTAAATGATGACTTTGACTGCTTTAGTGGCACAAGATACTTTCTGCAGAACTATAAGATATAGGTGTACATACTGCATTCTAACACCTTAACGAGGTTAACCAGTCAAATGCTCGAGACCTCGATCTTCTTTCCTTATAGAAGGGAGGAACTTTCATATCTTTCTCCGAATCGAATCGAATAGGCAGTGCACTGCCTTACTACTCTACTATCTCGAATCCTATACTTCCATTAAGGAGACTCCAGCCAGATAGCTTCCTCTCTACCACCTCTTGACCACTTATGCATGCGTATCGCATGCTCACCGACCACCCACCTCTTTATTACTCTGCCTGCTGCCTGCTTACTAAACTGCTGCTTATCTTCTTCTCTGAACTGACCACCTCTACCTCCCTCCTGCTTTTTCTTATCACCGCTTTCTTCCCGCATTACCGCCTGCCTCCACCTCTGCTTGCTCTGATGCGGGCACAGGATCTGGCTACGATGCTGTTGAAACTGGTGCTCCTTCCACCATGAATTAGAAGTACTTGCACCTGAAACCTTTTCATACCTTCGCTGGTTCACGGGCAATTGGATCAACGGGTTATGAATCACTTGCATCATCAAATGGCTCTGAATAAAGCGCTTAAACTGGAGCTTCCATAAACTGGATCTCGCTTTGGAACCAGCACTACCAATAGCAATATAAGCAGAGGTGGTAGCAGGAGCAGCAGGAAAGGTGGCTAGTTAGCCAGATGCATTTGAACCTCAGTTTACTCACCAGAATTCGAGTCAACAGTGGACCCAGCATCCTTGTAATCACAACAAGAGCCAAAGCCCGAAGCCATTTATTTATAACCAGTAGACCTCGCAGCCTTTAGCGATATATAAGTTAGTAGGAGCACTACCAAATGATGGTAAAGGATATGAAATTGGCTACTTTTTAAGCTGCTGGTTGGGATGCTTCCTGTAGAAAAGCACGCAGCGAGAAAGACAGCACCATACGAGGTAGCATAGATCAGTAGGACAAGAGGAGCCATCCAAAAGCCATGAAAGGTAAGCGCCGTTCTCTTTTATTTGGTTTACCCATAACCACCTGACCGGTAGCTAAGGCATAGGCAAGAGCGAAGACAGAAACAAAGGCATAAGCACCGGAGGCTGGGGCACCTAAGGCAGCAGGAGTTCAGGCAGTATGGCTTGACTTCCCAGCAAGCAAGGACGTAGGGCTCTAAAGACATAAGGGTCGAGGGACTCGGCCGAGGTTACGAGGTCGAGGAGGGCGAGGACGTCTCCATGCGAGCTCATATATAAATACTCTATCAGATCTAATCATAGTGCTCACATATTGGGATATGGATGCCTACACAGGCTCTCATGCTGGTAATGCCCGGGGGGATCTACATTCCAACAAGTGGGGTCTTAGGTACTGATACTATATCACTTCGCTATACCCCCAATCCCCTCGGGAGGCTGTCAGAGCAATAACATAGACGCCTATGTCAGAAGGCTTATTACACCATGATCTACTTAATTGTAGATATGCAATTATATGGGCAGCTTATGGCAAGGGGGACTATGACAAGGATGTGACACACACCGGCTTTTGAACCGGCTGCTAGCGGAACTTCCTGAGCACTTTGGGACTAATGGGACTAGGCACCTAAGGTACTTTTACCTATGATATGATCAGAATAGCCTATGGCCCTCGTGGTTTGACCTGACAATGGGGGATTTATATTGTTATTGTGCCAGTACAGTACCAACCCTATTAAGTACAAAACTTGGGGAGATAGAACTAGCTTTTATTTCTGCTGCACTACTTGGATATTTCCTGTATCTTTCTGATTAATGAATGGATCTCCATGAACGACGATGACGATATGGCTTCACTATCAGCCTAAATCACCTGATCATCTCAGCTACATAGAGATCAGTATCATAAACTATCCTCTATATTGTTGCTGTCGCTTGCCTCTGATACGCGCTCTATCACACCCCCGGAGACACTCATGCGGATATGGTTAGCACTACCTAACACCTCATGCGGCATTGAGCACTCTACTACCTACTACCACTCCACGGACTCTGCAAAAGGATTAGATTATGATCCTCCATCCATGCCACGGAAACATGCAGATCCACGCTCAACCTCATAGCCAAGGGGAGGCTCAATCACGGCCTAAAGGGGAAACCTATCTACCCAGATTCTATGAAAATAGATATTGAAAATAGAAAGTAATCTAAATATTTTCAATAATAGCTCTATAAAGCCTCTCTCTATCTCTGGGTAGCTTAGTAAGGGAGTGGGTAAGTAAAAATAGAATAAGTAAAAGTGTAAGTGTAGCTTCTGGACATGGACATTATCTATACTGTCTAAGCGTAAGGAGTAATAAAAAGTAAATGAAAGCACAACTATAATTGACCAACAAAGCTGTTTCAGTCTAAGTGAACCCTAAGCAATGGAAGCATGAACGCTCTATAAGGATTAACATCGATAAGGTCAGTAAGTCAAAGGTAAGCTAAGTAAGGTCGGATAAGGGTAAGGTCAGTAAGTCGGAGGTCCCAAGCTCTGTAAACAGACGAACCCTCTGCTCTGGGTATGGACCAAGCTCGAATATCGACCAACTAGGCTATAGGCTGTTCATTCTTTGTATATCTAATAACACGCTGGCTTAAAGACTGGTATAATAACATAAGTAATATCCCAATGCCAAGTGTGTGTGTCCACAAACCTCACCAAGCCCAACGCTAACGTTAATGTATCCACTTGTCATAATACCTAATTTCCTCATGGACGGTCCTATATTCTGATTCATCTGGGTGTCTGAAGAATGGATTGTTTCAAAGGCTTCAAGTGCTGCCAGCGATCTCCTTTTCACCATTGAGCATCTCATATCTTGTTTTAGCCTCCCATTAAGGCTTACCTTTCACATAACAAACTGCTTCTTGCTGTAGGGCTTTCACCATATGCTTCCCAAAACTGCCTATATAATTTTTATATAGTATACCCAAGGAGCATTACAGCAAATTGGAACTGAATTTCTGAGCATAAAACTGATTTTCTGAGTTAGTATGAGAGCTGCTACACCAATACCTCCAGTCATATAGATCATGTCCGCATACTAGGAGAACATTATTATAATAACATCTTTGAACAAGTGAAAATGTGTCATGCTGAGCTTGGCAGTCTTTGAATGTGTGAACATTCTCCCAAAATCTGCTGTAAAAATATGAAAATGAGCCTAAAACCCTATGCCAATAATCTGCTGGAACCAATGCCTTTACTGCTGATGTAATAGACTTCAAGATGACATCACATTTTAAGCTGTCAGAAAAGTGCTTTCTTCCTTAATTAACGAACTTAAACACTCCGTGCGTGCTTTATTGCATGGAGGGAGCATCTAGGAAAGGAAACTTACTATTGATGAAGCCAAAACTTATAATATTGAATTGGGGCAGAGTCAGCACTTAGACCATTCATTCCATAAATCCCTCCTTCATATGCCTACTTTAGCTATGTCAGTTGGACAGGTTGGACGAACTGGTGTGGGATTCTAAGAACCAACCGCCTTCTTGGATTTATAGGGTGAGCTCGCCGAACTCGACTAAAGGAGAGGTAACGAACTCTCGACACAAGGAGAGGGACTCACTATTCATATGGTGAGGATTTGAAGAGGGACCCGACCGAGGTTACGTAGGTCGAGGGGATTTCTTGCTCACCGACCTAAGAAAGGTGAGGCCCAGAGGGTGAGGGTGAGCCCGGCGAACTCGACTAAAGGAGAGGTAACAAACTTCGACACAAGGAGAGAAATGACTCACTATTCATATGGTGAGGCCCGTTAGGATTTATCCTCACCTTCCTTAAAAGGTGAGGCTCCCAGAGGGTGAGTGGGGGTGAGCCCCGCCGAACTCTCAACTGAAGTGAGAGGTAATGATCTCAACACAAGGAGAGGGACTCACTATTCATATGGTGAGGCCTGTTAGATTTATTGCTCACCTTCCCTAAAAAGGTGAGTGTGGCTCCGTAGGGACTCTACGAGGTTACGAGGACAAGAGGATTTCGTTTCACCTTCTTCAAAGAGGTGAGGGGATTTCTCTCTCTATTTTCTTTAAATAGAGGCTCCGGAGGGTGAGCCCTCACAAATCTCGACTAAAAGGAGAGGGACTCGACTGTTAGTTACAAGGTCGAGGGACTCGATCGAGGTTACGAGGTCGAGGTCCGCAGAGGGTGAGGGTGAGCCTCGCCAACTCTCGACTAAAGGAGAGGTAACTCACTCTCGACAAGGAGAGTGGGATCTCACTATTCATATGGTGAGGAAATCTCTAAGTACGCCTATTAAGAAAGCGTAATTACATATATAATGAATGAATGGCTGCATTTTCGGCATTCGAAAGGTGCGAAGCCGCTTGTCCTTTTGAGGACAAGGGCATTTTATGCTCAAAATAGATCATACTCAAAAACAAGAGTTTGATCCTGGCTTAGAACGATAGCGGGGTAGAGTAATTGGTCGACTCGTCAGGCCCATGACCTGAAGACTGCAGGTTCGAACCCTGCCCCCGCCTCCCAAAACGAGATCTAACACAGGGTCGATCAGTAAGGTCCTTTCTTTCCCAGTCCAGGCTTTATTGGAGATGAGGAAGTGAAGACTTAAGGCGTATAACGTATTGACTTTGAGGTACGTAGTCGCTCGACCAAAGGGTGCGTAAGCACACTCGACTGTTAAGGCCGCCATCGTGCGTAAGCATGGCTCGACCAACGGGGTGAGGGTGAGCCAGCCGAACTCTCGACCACCGGGCCGCCATCATGCGAAGCATGGCTCGACTGGCCGCCATCATGCTACAGCATGACTCGACCACCGGGCCGCCATCATGCGAAGCAGGGCTCGACTGGCCGCCATCATGCTACAGCATGACTCGACCACCGGGCCGCCATCATGCGAAGCAGGGCTCGACTGGCCGCCATCATGCTACAGCATGACTCGACCACCGGGCCGCCATCAACTTGAAGAACTAAAAGGCCGCCATCGCCGCCATCATCTTTTCATAACGTGAAAACGCCTGGCCCTGGCAGCAAGCATAATATCGTATACATCATATCTCGATACAATCTCCCCTGCTTTCCGTTGGTAAACGAATAACCGACCACCCGAAGCCCTATATATTCTTTATCCCTATACCTTGACTACTTGTACGAGAGTCTATTTCTGGATAGATATAATATAGGAAAGGGAATAAATAGAACCAGAGAAATGATGCCCCAACCGGATAAATCCACTTATTCCACACAATTCTTCCGGTTATGCCTGATCTTCCTCACTTTTCATATTTCCCCATGCCGTGATGGAGTACCTAGGATCAGCAGAATTCCCAAACCACGGAACCAACTGGTTCCACACCAACAAAGGGGGAAGCCCCGCAACGACCCCAACAGTTTGGAAGAGATTTCGGGAAGAGGTTTTAGCACCGGTGTATCCCATATGTACTCCAGTTTATTCGAAGTATCCCAGTGGTGTAACGCCGCCGACTTACTGGGGAGGAAGAATCAAATCACTTAAGAGACTTAAGAAGAGTTAGTTGTAATAGCACTACTACAGCTTCTTCACTAGTCTATGATATAGAGAGAGTCATTATAAGCACTACATACATATAGGCAGCAGTCGTTATATAGATTCAAGCGTAGTAGCCAAAGGCGAACATAGTCTTTATTATAGAGATAAACTACTTAGCTGCTATAAGCTAAACACTATATGGGTCGTTATATATAGAACTTAGACCTAAGAGAAAAGAGAAATAGTTGGACTCAAGAGAAAGGAAAGTTTAACTACTGCTATAGTGCAAGGGCTTGACTCTATGGCTCTAGCAGATAGACTCTACAGACTACAGCTTATAGTGATTAGAGCTAATAGTACTTACTGCTGCATAGACTCTTAAGGCAGTCTACAAGGCCTTACTATACAGCTCTAGCTATGATAACCGGGATGAACTCTTTTGCTTTTGCGTTGAGCTTATGCCTACTGCTGGCTGATACCCTTTACCTGTAACCTTTACCTATAACCTTTTTGCCTCTCTTTAGCCAAAGCTTAATACAATAGCTTTGGGCTTTCTTTCTCTTTTTCCAAGAATGGAGACTGAAAGAAAGGTCTCTTTTTCTGGGTACAACCATTTCTCCATATATAGTAACCCGGATTATCCCTTCTCATATCCAGACGATCACTGGGAGGATAATAAATGATCGGGATGAGAAAGAGTGCGTATATCGAAGGGCTTCTCGCATAGAAGTAACGTAGATTGGATGAAGTCAAGTTATTCTTCATCTTACCCGGTATCCAAAGTCTCTGATGCGCGCAGAAAACCCGATAGGGGCGGCTACGATGCCGACTAACGAATACGTGAAAAAGTGGGATGGGAGCAAACACCATCAAGAGAAATGGAAATGATTGGAAAACGCCCATAGAACCAATCACATGCTCATAGCACTGAAGTAGCTACGCCAACTGGGCATTTATACCTAGTCTCGAACCCAACCTTCACTAGTTTCATTTGAACCTTTAACAAGGATCAACCAACAGCAAGGGACGGTAAGAGACCTCACTCATACGTAAGCAATCGTAGGATGCTCACCTCTACATCGGGTCTTAGTATGGACACAGGGAACTACTACCTATCAACTCACTGCATAGGGGGATACATAGAAGCTTGCAGCGGTGGGTTTCTATTGATGTATGAACTTTCCCTTTCTGAGAGGAAAAATTTCTTACTAAATTATTTCATTTAAGGTTCCATTGGGCCCCAAAAGCCAAATATCATCTCGATCTCCAAACTAGCAATATAACGCATTTGTATTTATAAACTTGAGATTATCTTGGCAACAGACAATCCCACACATTCTAGCCATGAGCAAGAGAGAGCTACAACAGGCTTAACAGGGGGACCAATTGAAGTAATCTTTCTTTACCGGTGTGGATGGATAGAAAGCAAAGCCCTACTTCTGCTACTGTCTCCTTCTGCCCTAGCGAATAGTTGCCTATAAATGAGACGCAATGCCCACGAATAACTGGCTACGATTGGTCCTGAACGCGCCTCAACCTATCGACAAGTCCCAATTCCCACCTTCAATTCCCTAACACCATCAAGTCTCTGATCGGTCATTAGGCGGGTGATGCACCCTTACATCAAGCTTCCTCACTGATTTCTATCCTTCCTCAAATAGATCTATCCATGAATTAGGCAAGAGTGGGCTGTATGAGGAGGGGAAGTCTAGGGCCGTTGCATCCATGGCTATATCCCCGGATATCTCCTCGGCTATCCATCCATGTCTATCCATGTCTATCCATCCTTGGTTATCCCTAACGAAAGGTAGTTCAACCTTCCCTAACGAAGACCCCCCCAGCCTTTACCCTTTTACCCCAGGCTGTTCAAGGGCTGTCTGGGGACCCATGGTCTGGGCTGGGTAATCAATTTCGCTTGGGTATAATGAATGTATTACAGTGAATTTCATGTGCTTGGGTAGATGTTAAGGACTAGAAAACGAATCCAAATATCCCCAGCCAATCGCCAGTCGCCAGTCCCAGTTTCCAGTCATTTCAATCTACCCCCAACCATCTTTTTGGTGTGGTGCGTGGTGCTACGTCGGTTGTCCAATCTCAATCCCAATCCTTTGCGGTGGAGGTTAGAAACCCCTTAGAATTGATGGCGATAAGATAACATGTAGAATAATAACCCACTCTTTCTCTCTTGTCTTTGTTAGAAGCCCACCCAACTACAGGCAGGAAAGAGACTGTTAACGGTATTACATAGCCTACTAAGATTAGTACTAGAATAACCGATCTAGTCTGTAAGTAATCTCTCGGTCTTATATATTCTATTTTCTCTGATGATATGAACTAGCCTAACCCGTAGGTAATGTTTCGGCGTGAGAAGCCTACTCAGCTTGAGGAAGAAAATAGTTGGTTAACGGTCTCGCCTCGCTCTAAAGGTAGCTCCCCCAATAAGTGCTTTCTCACTGCCTCCCTAATAGAAAGAATTTGAGTTCTATCCCATTGCGTCTCCCCTTGATAGCTGCTTCGGAGCTGCACCACTTAATTGCATGAATCGGTATTACTGCTCCACTTATTCCCTTGATGGCTGCTATAGAGTTACACCACATAATCGCATTAATTAGGGTTTATGCACCAAGCTATTCCCTTGATGGTTGCTCCAGAGCTGCACCAACTAATAAAAGGAATTAGGGTGTAAATGATGGCAGAGTGCGTATCAAAGTTGGCGTAGTGTGGTTTACGGATTGGCACAGCATCTATAACAGTTGGCGTAACGTAAGTGTAGCTTATCTCAAAGTTGGCGTAGCGTTGACGTAGCGTATACGAGGAAACCGATAGAAGCCGAAGATCATCACTCGGTATCTTAGTTTTAGGAAAAGCCTACTCCGCTCAAAAAGCATTAAGTTCATTAGCGGCATTATCTATCTCGCCTTATCAAATCGGTACTACACTACCCGAATCCAACCCAATCTTAAGGCTTAAAGACCTTATTAAGCGAACTTCAATCGCCCTGCCAAAAAGTTTCTAAATGAGCTCTCCATTATAACGGTTTCCCAGAGAGCCCAGAGAGTTGAACGGGAAGGAGTAAGGGTACTTTGATTCTATTTTCTCTGGAAAAGGCTTCTGAAATCTCCCTTATTGAAGTTATGTCTTTCCGGAAACATGAATCAAACTATTGATTTATTTGGAAAAGAATCTATATAGATGTTGATGGGGCCGGGCTCTTTTGATTTGATTGAAACCTTCCTTATCGGGAACTGAGATGGGCTCCAGAACAGGCTAAAAGCTCCATTTGAAACCAATATGAAGAAACCTAACCAGTCGGGCTTCCTTCCTTCATTCAGTCCGGAAATATAGATATTATTTGGAACCTGGCCCCCTTATCATAGGCATCCAGATAGTTGGGTTAGGCGGCCGATATTGCTTCCCCTCCCCCTATGTAACATACGTTTAGCAAGGTTATATATATATATATATATATATATTCCTTGATGGTACAGCATGGCCCAAACAAAATAGTAATTGGTTGGTTGGTCTTCCAAACAAACCAGGAACCACTCCATCCACCTCTTTCGGCTGGCCCGGAAATATTCTCATCTCAGCAGGGAACTACCCACGAATATAATAGAATAGAATATGGTTTCTTTCTAGTAGTTGAGTTAGGACGTCCCCGGACAAAGCTAAATCAATGGCATCTGGTCCGAGCATCCGGTTTCTGGTTTATTTCCTGTTCAGGCTGGCTGTCCATTACTCACTTAAGGTGTTCAGTTCAGTAACCGGGGGTGAGGATAGGTCACCCGGGGGGCTGCTGGTTCAACTTAAACTACTGCTACTGGCGGATATAGTAGCTATGTATCTGCCTCTTTAGCTCATAATGGTGGTCACACTGCTAGCTTTGCTGCTGCTTCTGGGTCTCTATCTGGAACTGCGTCTTGATCTGCTCCTGCTGCATCTTTAACAACTGGTTATGCTGCTGTTGGTTCTACTACTGGATCACCGACTGGATCTACTGGTTATGGCTCTGCATCTGCTGCTGTTGGATCTACTGGTGCTGGTGCCTAGAATTGGCTCTGAAACTGGCGGCTCTAAATAGGCATCTGGAGGGGATGACATGAGCCTTGGACCTAAATATCCAATTGGAGAAACTACTCGGTCTCTAGATTGATAGGACCTGTGCTTATCAATGCAGGACTTATCAATGCAGGCTAATGCTGATGATTGTATGAGCTCCTCTCCTTTGCTCATGCTGATAGGGTAAAAACCATCCATCATACCTCTCCGCTTGTGCCGTTTCTTCTCTATAGTTAGTTTGTGGCGCCTTCCGTGATCCGTTCTTTGGACTACCGGCGAGATTCACCCGCCGCATTTGAGCCAGTCAAGAGCACGGAGGCGAGCCAGTCAAAAGCGCGCTCTTCGTCCCACTTACTTGCAGTAGATTTTATTATATATAGCGGATTATCAAACTATAGCGGATTATCAAACTGAGGTTCTTTATTCGCCTGCCCCTGTCTCTGTTGCTGGTTGGAATGCTAGCTGTGCTGCCTTTACCGGTCCAGCTTTTGCTACCCTTGCTTCTCCTGCGACTGCCTTAGCCACCTTTGCCTCTGTAACTGATGCTCCTGGCTCAGATGCTGTTGGTATTGGTGCTGGGTCAATAGCTGGATTTGGAACTGCTTTTCGGTAAACAAGGTCTACTGAATCTGCTCGAACTAGGTACGCTCCGTCTGGATCTTACTCTGTATCCTATGCCTTTCCACCTGCTTACAGAAGCTGCTGGTGAGACTACTCGCCAGGAGTAGATCAGGACATAAAGAAAGTAAGAAGGCAAGTTTCGCTTATCCTCCCCCAGACGAGAGGCACGTGGATATTATCATCCCGCTAACTCACCCAGGCTTTGTATATCGGACCAACCTATTCCTTAATAGTAGATAGAATTGAACCCGATTCTATGTTAAGTTGCAGAGCCTATTCCAGTTGCTTACTCACCGCCATTTCGCTTAGCATACCTTACAATTGAAAGCTTGCTCCAGGCATCCCTTCCTATTCCGGCTCCTTCCCCTTCTTTCCCGGCATACCTTCCAGTTAGAAAGCCAAAGCCATATGAGATTCAGTTCCCAGCAAGAGCGTAGTGGGAGGAAAGTACATGCACTATAGGTTCGTCCGTTCATTCATTTTCTCCCCATTAAGAGGGAGAAAAATCCCTATTCAACTAGTAATCCAATAGTGTTATGCTAATCACAACCATTGCTCTTTGTCGAACCATGTTGATTTCCTATAAGCTATAGGGTAAGTAACTACCTAATCACCAAACTTATATGTAACCCTTGTTAAAACCTATGCTTTGATCTCGTATGATATGAGTTATAAGTAAACACCAAATATGGAGAGCACAATGATTGCCATTATATCGATAACAGTGAGATGTAACTAAGCTTATATCCCGCTTTCACCCTTGTTATGTACTAGTTAAAGTGATAAAACACACTTGTTCTCTAAGCAGTTATGTAAGCTTCTTCCTGTAACTAATAGTGATAGTTTCTCAAAGACTGGTACCATACTAGCTAATATGGGGATCATAGTACTGCTTTACATGAGTATGGATATCATAAGCTTTAAGTGATCCTAGTTATAACACCATGGAGAGATATGTACGTATTCATAATAATCAATACTTTCATCATTACTAGAAGAGCTAGTGATATCAGCTTACGTGATTTGGTACATAGTAATTACCATAATTAATCACATACCTACTTGGGTGAGACGAGCTATATACTCTTAATCAAGTTGAGACCACGTGTATTCGTAATAAACCATAGCTTACAACAGGCTATAACATAAGTAAGAAGGTAAATACCATTTATATATACGTCATAACAGTAATCAACATGAAGCCCATACTAGCTATAATAGAAACATAGTAGTAATTCAATATATAGAAGAAACATGGAGGTTACTGCTGAATACTACAGCATGATGAGGTTCCATACTAGAACGAGCGTATCAGAGTGATAGTGCTTACATTACCCATACTAGCTCATTGAACTTGTATCTCTATACTGGTCTTAGTGTTTACAGGTAAACGTATTCTCTATATAAAAACTTATGTATTCTCCGTATTCAACATATGGAAATGGCAGTACATTGACAATAAGGATGGACTTAGAGCTGTATAATGATGCCTAATTAGTTATAGAGATAAGGTATACTCGTGATGCTTCAGGTTACACTAATACGAGACGTTGCAGATATGATAGCTATGACAAGTATACATAAGCTGCGTGTTTATAATAATAGAAACGTTGAAACAGAGCAATGGACTTACTTTACCATTACATCATGTATAGGAACATCAGTTACAAGTAAGCAATGCTTATCAATATTACATACATCTCTGTATTACTGATATAAGCTGTAGTTATGATAGAAAGCAGAACACTAATCATTACAGTACCGTAAAGCTTTGTATTACAGATGTTTCATTCACCAATGAAATGAGTAGTAATAATACAAGCTTGTGAATATGGGAACAAGTCAACACCGTACATAAATGTTCCTCTGCTTATAGTGTTACAGGTCACAATAGATCCATAAAAAACCAACATGATTACAGAGCTTAACTAGTGCTCATAACCACTTACATAGGTTAAGCTGCTTAGACGGTACTGTATACGCTATCTCCTTATTTCACACACTAGTATTCCATGTATGATAACCATTAAGAACACGTGTTCAACAAGGTATTCCATAATGAATATGATAGTGTAACAATAAGTAATAGAAGTAAGAGTATTTATTACTAATATAAGCCTAATAAGGATGAGGTTGAACTATTACAACAAGGTGATTAGGTAATACATGTAGAATCATAAGCTCGTATTCAACACAGCTTACCACTACAGATATTCAACACATAGTTATGGGTATAAGTATCACTAGTGATGGTAAGTAACTCCATAAACAAGCATTACAAGTGATCACAACAAGCTAAGGAATAAGAGATACTGGTATAGATCAACCACTAATGTTCACTATCAGTATGAGTTAGGGCGATGAATATGGAGTAATACCATATGAATAAGCAATAACGTATATGCTGTATAGTAGGAATGGGTTGATATGGCTTTATCACTCTATTGAAACATAACTACTAGTACTGGCATTCAAGTGAAGTAAAGCTATGATTACTGATTAGGTTAAGAGCTTGATACTTAGTTTGGTCATTACGATTACACTTTTTGAAAAAAGACTAGTGTTTCCATTAACATGCTGTTTTCCATAATAAGTACGAGCTAGTTCCATAAGGGTGCTGAATCATAGTATTGAACATAATATAGGTGTAATGGTTCCTATCACTTGCTTGTAATCACTGTGCTTACAGATAAGTCTTATTGCTTCTACTAAGCGGTTCTGCTTATTACAATAATCAATGAGCTTAGCACCATATTGGCACGTAATCACTTTACCTAAGTTATTGCGCGCTATTATCTCAACTTTTATGAGAACCTGTTGTGACCGTATTACTAGTATTTCACGATGTAATGATGAAAACCAGTACGTGTAAACAAGTGACTATTACAACCCAGTTAATCCCCCTAATCTATACAAGCCATTCCATTCTGAACGATGAGTGTTATTCCCATATGTTATAGATAGAACCTGCTTGGTACTTATGCTTAACTATTCGGAATAGCTGATCTCCATATCTGATAGTAATGGTAAAACTAGTGATAGAGTAAAGTAGAAGCATGTAGAAATAGGAACGTAGTCGCTCGACCAACGGGAGAGGATCTCCCTATTTGTACTAATTACAGGTAACAAGCTGAAAAGATTAGGGAATATTAGTAATCTAAACTAGAGAAGGACCAGGATATTGAAACTATGCTAAGCTTAACCATCACTAATAAAGTTTACCTTTATAGTAGTCTATGTTTGCCCTTATTACATGTAGTTAAGTAGTAAGCTCTATGAGTGCCATGATGCTATGAAAAAGAGATAACATACATGATTTGATTACGTAATTACACTCATGCAATACTACTTATAAGTAACCTATGAGATATAAAATCAAAGTAGTGAATGATTACCATTGGGATCCACATAGATAAGATCAGTAATCAAAAGGATACTGCAAACGTAACCCTTACTACAAGGTTTTTATGGTTATACTAGTAGTGCCAACTTATATCCTGTAAGCTTTAATACATAAGCTTAGTTGCATGTTTCAACCAGTGTACTTACATCCTCATTACGAGCTATACACTAATCATTACACAGTATCCAATACTTATGGCATTATATACAGGTATAAACACTAGTATCTCGTTATCCTTACAAGGGTGTAATAGTGTCGATTATTATGAAGATTCTGGAAAGAGCTATACACTATCATTACCATACCTTATATGTGCTCTACTTTATACAAGTGATTACACTGATGTTTACATTACGTCATTGTGTAAGATCCATATACACTGATTACAAATGTTACAAGGGTTGTACAGCTCAGCTTATACTACAATGTAAGCAGTAACAATGGGACCTGATCTCGTTATACAATGCTTATAACTTATAAGGCATACATGTTACAAGGAGTCATAATGTTTACTATGAGGTAATCAGCTTCAAAGTATCGTATAGATATAGCTTATACTTTGACTGAGCTTCATGCTTATTACAGATAATGCTATGTTTTATCAATAGTTACAACACGTATTCATTCATATTACTAGAATACTGGAACTAAGCTATGTATTAGGGTAACCTTTGTAATGGGAATCAAACACATGGTATAAGTACTGATCAGTGTTGGAAAGTGATATGTCTAATCTCTAGTAATCACGATGGTTAAGTAAGAGTCATAGCACACGTTATTACAGTAATAAATGAATACATGTAATGAACTCCATAACTCTTGTTCAGCTTAATCTAAGCTCCTTATTGGAACAGAACCTGTAAGCTTGATTAGGTTATATGCCTAAGCTTTACATAACTCTGATTACTCCAACTCCATGGGAATCATACTACCTCAATGATCTTACTAGTATGACCTTAACTAGGTTACGTACTAATAGGGTATCAAAGCTTATAGTACTCGTTATCCAAGTAATCATAGCTATAAATTATGGGAGTACTGCTACTAATAAAGAAGGGCATGTAGAATAGCTAGCATGTTAACATAGTGTGATCTGAGTAGAAGGTTACTAATATACCAATATGAACATAAGGTATGAGCTTTACCCTATAGATATGATATTACTATCAGCTTAACTAATGAACAGTACTGAGTATTCATAATAAAACATACCCTTTATCTAACTAACAAAGAGCTCTATTATGGATATACAGCTACCCCATGAGCACTAATGATACTTGTACCTTATGGAAGCTTAGAACACCTAATATGATAGCATTGGTTTCAACTTCCATTACTCGTACTTGTTATACTATGAGCTTGAAGATAGCTCCAGAACTATGTCCTTACTACTATGAGATCAGTATTAACCTAAGTAATCAATGTATAATGAGCTTTCATGTTACTCTTATCAGTATTAACACCATGGCTTTAACTCTTACTATCATACAAGAGCTATGATAAATGAGCACACTATCTCTAAGAAGTAAAGAGCAAACACACTTACTGTATAGATACAACATAGAACACTAGTAACAATGAGCTTACACATAATAGAGATCCATGTCATTTACATAATAAGTGGAATCATTACACTAATTACAGGTAGTTATGAAGCTGTAATCAATACCATTAGTTACAGTGTTTACGTAATCAAGCATGCTAGGATTCATCATCAATACTTACACTACTTATTCTATTTCATCTACGTATCCTATTGAATATGTAGTGACTTATGATCCACTATTACAAGACTAGCTTATACATGGTGTTCAAAGTTGCATAGATAGTGATATACCTTTGTTTCAATAGCTTGCATCATATTACTACGAGTAACCCATTACGGACATCAACTAGCTTATATGGGATACTACTAGTTATGAAACAGCTTGCTTTTCCTCTATACATTAGCTATGGTTATCTATTACCCTTTTTTATTTCAACTAATATGGCACTGATACTAGTTACAGATTGCATGGTATTATCTCTGCCTTATTTGCTCCATACTGTGCGAAGCTTTACTGTATGAGCATATCATAGATATGGGAATATAAGGAAATGAACAGTGCATATATGAGGCAAATCAAAGAGATCAACAAGGATAAGAGATGTGAGCTCTGTTGTGACAAGGGTGAATCTTGTTTCCATAACTATTACCATTGAATAGGATTAACTATGCATAATACTAGTATTCCTTAAAGGGTTACTATGTGAACTCTAAACATAGGTCAATACTAGTCACATTAACCATACGGAAAGGTTGTATATCCTTAGCATGTTGAGTCATAAGGGTCTGTAATACTGATCTCTTCTTTATTAGGGATAGTTATAACTAATAAGAATGTGAATCCTTATATGATATCCATGGAGTTATAAGCCCGAATATGTGTAATAGTGAGAACATAGCATATCAATATGATTACAGTATTGAACCAAGCTTTACACTAAGCTTAAGCTCCTGTATTAGTGTAATAAAATCATTAGACCAATAGAGCATAGAGATACAGCAAATGTAATCAGTGTTACTTATTAGGTCAATAGTGATGATCCAACAGTAGATGTGATAGACCAATATCACTCTGCATCATACTTGAATATGGCTCTTTCTTACCTTTAATCATAACAAAGGTTATAGTGAGCTTATCAGTCTAAATACCATTACTCTTTCATCTTATCCTATTAGCTTGTAAACAGTTACATTGAAACCATAATAAAGCTATTCACAGTAGAGTGGTTATGATATCCTAGTTAGTATGTCGTTTGATTCTATCCTTAGTAATGATTGGTATGAGCTTGCTTTCCCATTGTTCGATGTGTAATAAGGGTATAACTATATCTATCAAATAGGGAAACATTATTGGGATTACATGATAGTTACATATGTATTACTTCTATATTAGTGTCGATCAACTTTGACTGGAATCATAGTATTGAAAGTGAACACATGTGATGTATGGGAATAGCTTAGATAGAGCCTATGTGTTTTAGATAGCACGTTTCACTGTCTTGATACAGCTAAATAATAGGCATAATATATGGATCCGTCTTTATTATACCAATAGAGCTAGTATCATAGGTTTGAGCTTGAACTTACATATAACCCATATAGAACACTAAGTAACGCTTACTGTATACGATAACCAAGCTGATATTGAAGTAATGCCTAAGCTATATGTAATGAACACTTACTACTTATCACTATTCCACAGTGTTTATTAGGGAAATAAGGGGAATATACACACTACTCGATAATGGTGATAGAAGTGCAATGAGTATAGTTAAGATAAGGGTAATAGCTTATGACACAAGCATTGGAATCACATACAAGTGTAATACAGGTGTTGATACTTAGTGCCATTGCTTCCTAGTAATACTCTATTTCATGATAACATGTCTCTTATTATGGAAAGTATGTCTATTGCTAATCAGTGTACCTATGATATCCCATGTAGTTAATACGAGATAAGAGTAATATAACAACACGTATTGATTATGGTAAATAGGTAACATGATATCACCTAGTTGAACCTTAAGCTAAGTTGTTCCTGTATTACTGATATCATAGTAATGGAATGGCTCTATTCCCCTTGTATTACAGGTTAAGCTATTGCCTTTAGCTCTTATTATATACTGCCCTTTGTAGTTAGCAGTCATGTCGTTTGCTTCTATTCCCTATGTTATAGCTCATACAGCAACCTTTCACTGTAACTGGACAAATAGGGCAGAGGTTAGTAGTCTCCCTATTCAATGGACTTACTTCCTTATAGTGATCATTGTTCTAGTACCAGGATGAGATTCACAGTATGGACTGTTATGGAATTAATGGGAAGCGATATCACTGGCTACTACACAATGAGAGATTCAAACCAGTGTAATCAGTAGTTCATAATAAGATACATTAGACTCATATGAGTAAGCTGTACTCATAGTTAGTGTTGTACTAATCCATATCCAAGTAATGGCAATCAATGGAGCTCAGCCTGTACAATGTGTGTAATAAGCTAATCACTATCATAAGTAGTACTAATACACTAGCTCTATGTGATGGATAGGTGATCAGAGTAGTAGTAGTAATCCCGTATTACTGATAGTTTCATGAACACTAGCTTTGTGTTCATTACGTTACTAGTATTGCTTATTCTGTGCTATTACATATGGTATAAGTAGTAACATGTATATATCGAGCTTAAAGTAGAGCTTACTTCATAGTTACCCATCATGTAATGGTTCCAACAGCTGTAAGTAAGCATATGGTGTTAGTTATGTGATTACCTTTATATAAATAAGAATGTGATGCTATTGTGTCAATACTAGCTATAACTAATAGTACTTATCATGTTCACAGTGGAATCAGTCTAATACGAGTATAACCATGCCAGGCCAGCCTAGCTATGACTGCTGCATCGACACCTAGCATTGACAACAGGCATTGACTAGCGGGACTCTTCGAAAGGTTTACCGGACCAACCTAAGCACTTACTTGAAGGAAGGACCAACCCTTCTATTTATTCCCCTAAAAGCTTGCCTGTACGAAGGAAGGGTTCTGTTTTCTTCCCTTTCAATGCTGCCCCATGGCTTTCTTTTATAGGCCAAACTGGAGCTTCAATGGTGAACCATCTCCCATATGAATGCTCCTCATTCACTAGTGGGATCCCATGTGCTTGACTAGACCTTCGGGAGGCCAAAGGACCAAGATTCATGAGATGAACGCTCGAACTAGTCTTGTACACCACCCTAGCACTGCTTAGCACAGTCCTTTCAAATTAATGCACCGTGGAAGTAGCTTAAGTCCGCATTTTTAGGGGTCGCACGGATCTCGAAGGATCTTTCACACAACTCGCGTGGTTAATAAAGGAACAGCTGCGCGATCCAAGGAGCGGTCAACTAGAGGTTTGACCTTGCTTACTAGGGTTATAAATAACAGGGTTTAGAAGGATCATAGCTGTAGGGTTGACTTCGCGTTAGAAGCCGGCTGGGTTTACCTTTCAGGACCTTACTGGGTGGGCAGGACCTACCTATTAGGTAAGGTAGGGACTGGTTCAGGTTATCCTTACCACCTGGACCTGGACTTTTATGGCTGGTCTGTCTTCTGTAACTGGATAACTCATTTATTAACCCCTTCGGTTCATCAAGGCCGATTGACACCTGATGCCCGCAGAGCGAGCCCTCTCTCTTTACCCAGGGAGCTACTCCCAATTCCCGTTCGGACTAATTCTGCCTTAAGGAAAGGGCACATTGAGTTAGTTCTTTTCCCTTCCTTCTATCCCTCTGCCTGCAGCTCGAGTTCACTATGGGGCTTATGTTTTATTAGGTAGGTGTACTATGGAAGGAAGGGCGTTCTTACTTTCCACCAAACGTCTTCGGGCCTAAACCCGTTTCTGTCTGAATGTCTCTCTCTTACCGCCACTCGTCCATAGGTAGCCGCCCGAGGCCCGTAGCGATGGCAACATGGATTTCGTGTTTCCATCCACACCCCACCCTTCCCCAGATATCCGGGTGTTGGGGTTCCCATGTTTTGGCCGGGTTGACAGAGACCAAAAGATGAGACAACATAGAACCACTTTGGGACCTTAGGATCTAGCCCTCCTAGGTCCAGAGAGGGATCTCTCTATGATTATCAAAGGATATATGTCTTTGAAGTTCTCAATTGTGATTTTAGGCTAGTTATAGGCTCAAGGTTGTTTGTTTGATTGTTTGAGTTTGGTTGTTGAGAATCAGGAAGGAAGGTTTCGCCATAAGACAAGGATGAGTAAAGAAGGAAGCTAGGCAAGAATAGATAACTCAGGGAACATCAAGGCCATTGGGAAATGGAGTCAAGAAAGGATTTACTTATGTTCAATGTGTAAGCTTTAGTTGGGCTAGTCATCTAGAGCACTTGGATCTCAAAGACTGATTGGTGGGATGGAACACAAAGGAATGAGAATGAAGGATGGAAGACCATCTGATTCTGTCTATAGATTAGGCCAGAGGTCATTTAACTCCAGGCTTGCTTGGACAAAACCATAGGCAACACAAAGGGTCTTGAAAAGGTTCGTATGGAAGGGCAGGTTATGAAGAGGCAGCGACAGGCTTTACACCTCCCAATGTTCCTAACCTCTTTCAATTAAATCTTAACAAAGACTTCTGAACACTGATTCTATCAACTTGCACATCAGAGAGCAGGCAATAATCATCCACTACACTGGTTTAGTCAATTAAAAACAATATTTAGATACACATATGAGCAGAAAACATTAAAGACTGAGAGAGCTGGGACATAAGGTACCTAACAAGGGTAAATCTTATGTCATGCATTCAGATGTCAGTCAGCAGAACATGAAATGAAATGGAAATAAACGCAGAGATAAGAAAAACATCACCAACTGCTATAGATCAGGATCCAATGAAAACTGCTTATCTTGTTAAACACAACACCAATCAGGTACATCACTGCCCAAAGCTATTACATTCAGCCTAAATACATCATATTTCTCAGCCTGTCATACAACTATTACACAGGAAACTTGGCTTGGGACAAAAATGCTTACAATTCACTGATAATGCATCAACAACCATTACAATGATATCCCTCTGTGCTTTATGGCAGAAGAGACACAGAGGACCGACTGAGGAGGTAGGTGAATTTTAAATGTTACATTTAAACACAATAATGAATGCAGGGCCGAGACCCATTCTGCTTGATGCACTCTATATCTAATCTTTATCACCTTCCTCATGAAAGAAAGATCTGCTCCGGATATGATTTGACCTTTGGCTGCAGTACTCCAGGTGGTTTGAACAAAATGAAAGAACTTGCTGAGGGGTTTGCCTCATGGATGTAAGATTGTTTTGAACTATAGCTGGGACGAGAAATTCCTTCAAGGACACGGCGCATAATAAAGACTGTATGGGAGACCTGTCCTTTATGGAAAAACATTCTGCTGATAAGAAAACCTTGATATTACCTCTTATTGATTTTCAGGATCTCCAGAATCGATCCTCGGGGTCTTCAGAATGATGCTTTTCCCCTTTAAACCTTTGTTTCAGGGCTCAAGATCTTCGTTGCACGCATTAATCCCTCTGCTCTGTACTGAAAATCCTTGCTGCTTCATTACTGCCTCTGTCAGGGTAGCTCGGTCTTTAAATGGCGCCAGAAGGATTTTCGGCGTTTGAATTCTGCTCTCATTAATGTGAGTCCTGACGGCCCCATTTCTTGACTTTCTTGATGGTACTGGCTCATTAGATTTGATCCTGACTGCGCCGCTCGCCATTGAGGTAGTACATTGAACAGCGGCGGTTTCATCCTCTAGAAACTCTGCAACACGGCGAACTTATGAAGAAAACAGTGGACGGAGCAATGAATGCAGGGCGAACGAAACGGTGGTGCGGCGGTGGCGGAAACCAAGCTATTATGATGAAAATCCAGTGGAGTGGTGGAATGCACGGACAATAGGGTTTGGTAGAAATATGCAGCGCAGGCCATTAGATCCTAACCTGGAGATGAAGATCAACGGTGGAGATTGAACGACGTAACAATATATGAAACTAACCAAAACAAACAAAATGAATGAAATCTGACAGAGATGAATGAAAGAGTGGGACCCAGCGGAGGCGGAGGGCGATTAGATCTTGACCGTTAGATCGGGGGAGGATGAATGGTCTAGATACAATCGGGCAATCGCAATTGGAGCGGAACAGGGGTGACACACATTGAAAGTTCCGATTGCGATTGGGCGGAGAGAGCACTGACCGTTGGATCAAGTCGGGGGATGGACGGTCAGGATGTAATCGGAGGGGGAGTCGGAAGAACTTGCGATTACTGCTGGACCGTTGATCTGCGGAGAAAGGGACGATCCAGATTGAATCGGGAGACAGGGAGAGGACTCGCGATCAGCGGAAAAGGGAAGAGTGATGGCCGTTGGATCATGTAACAGACGGACGACCAGGATTTAATCGGGGAGGCAGAGGGAAGGCTTGCGATCAGCGATCGGAGGTCGGGATGCGATTGAGCGCTGACCGTCCGATCAACCGATAGATCAACGGTGGGGACAACAATCGGAGGGGCAGGTGCGATGGAGCGATGACCGTTGGATCGCGGGGAGATCAACGGCTACGATGCAATCGGGGAATCACAATCGGGGCGGCACAACTGGGGTTTGCGATTGCGATAGGGCATGGGCATGCGATTGAGCGCTGGCCGTTGATCGGTGGGACGGATCAATGGTTGGGATTGAATCGGGGGGGGGGAACCTCCGATTGCGATTGGCAGGGAATTAGCGATGGCTGTTAGATCTGCAGGGGAATGGACGGCGGGGATTAAATCGGAGCATCACAATCGGGAGGTGCACACTGAGTGTTGCGATTGCGATTGGGAGGAGGCTTGCGATTAAGCGCTAGCCGTTGATCTCGGGTCCAGATCAACGGTGCGGGACAGATCGCGGGACTTATCGTGATAAAACAATCGCATCGGGTTTTTTTATATTACAAAGGAAATTTCACCCGCCCGGACTCCGATTGCGATAAGCGCTTGGGACTTAAGCGCTTGGTCCCAGCGTCGGGGCATGTGTGGGAAGTGGTTGAAGGGGCTTAACGAGAAAGGGGCTAGGGCCTGTTATAAAGTCGGGAAAGTGGGTTTTTGGCCCGTTTTAATGGATTTTGAAGGTTGGGAAGGGGAACGATAGAGAAATAAAGGGGGGAAGATGGTCAGCAAAGGTTAAGGGGGGACTTTAAAGGGGATTTTGGGGAAATTCAAAGGGTAAGAAGGGGAATAGAAGGGGAAGACAAGGGAACAAAGTAGAGGCTAATTGGGTGTGAAATGAAGGGAATTCGGACAAAGGGAAAGAAGGGGAAATGATGTATGTTGCAGGGGTAAAGGAGGGAACAATAGGCCCTTTTTAGCAATTTATTAGCAGAGGGGGATTTGAATTAGGCACAGCAACTGAGAGACTTCAAGGAGGATGGGTTTTCAGGGGAAAGGCATTCCTTGAAGACTCAGCAATGAATTAGCCCCCTATTTGCTTGTCAAAAATTTCATAGGGGGGATAATAGTGGCTCCACATGGGGATGGCTTCTTCTTCAAGGAGTCAAGAATTCAGAAAATTATCTCTTGGTGTAGGCCAGATGCCTGCTGCTGTAAGCCATCTTTCTTCTTTCTTTAGATTAGCTGCCACAATATATTAGATACGAAAATCAGCAGAAACATTTCCCCAACCGATCTACCTACCCAAACTAGAGCTCTAACAATTTTCCCTTGGGTGCATTTAAGCTAGCCGGCCCTTTACATTTTATTTTGCAAAACAAAAACAAACCTATTCTAGTTCTACCCTTATTGCTCCATGAGGCCAGATTAGACTGTTGGCCTCATCTATTTCTCTACCTAAACTACTACCTGTTGGGATTAAACTGTCCAACGGGTTTCTTCACCTACATTCTAAGACAGGAAATTTAAACGCAGCCAAGCCAGGATTAGACTGTCTGACTTGCTGGGCAGAAACTTTAAGAAAACAAAACTATGAAGGCATGGAATTTTGCAACTGTGAAACATCCTTTTTCTTTCTTGTGACTCAGGTTTTGAGCATGTTTGAGTCACTTTTTTCTTTTGCTCCAGCTCTGATTTTGGGCATATTAGAGCTGGATCTTGTGTCACTGCTGATCCAGATTTTAAGTTTGTTAGGACCAGCTATTATGTCTTAGAGGCTCATGTTTTGAGCATGTCTGAACCTCTCTTTTCATTCTGTTTCTTGGAACACTCTCTCTCTTTTTGCTGAAAATGAAAATTTGCAACGGTATATACAATGGAAATGAAACTGGAAATGGAGAATTAGTAGAAATAGTGTTTGAGCATCCTGCCATTGACGGGACCCCCAAACAGCTCTATACCATCAAGTTCTTGTAAGAAAAATGCATTTGGACCTACGGTGGCTGAATGATGAATGGACACCACCACAACAAACATGGGGCCCTTATGTTGCCCCATCTCTCTCTTTCTGAATCCCACCTCGGGGACCTTGTCTAGACTTTGAAATTTCTTCTTTGGTTCTTGCAGTGGCTTCATCTCTTCATGTTTCCTCTGACAAATACTGTCATAAACTTTGCTCCCTCCGTTCTTTGAGGAATGGATTGTTTTGTTGTTCTGTATCATCTTTGTTCTCTTAATTAGGATTTCTTGGATGATTTCTGCTGACATCCCCCAGGCTAGTAGAAGACTTCCAGCACATCCCATAAGCCATTTGGAAGGGTGACATACTTGATAGATTTCTTTGTGAAGTGACCTGGCATGTCACCGCCCCTGAGCTTGTATCAACTTTTATGTAACATTGTTTGTTCTCTTCCATGGTTAATGATTGGCATTGTTCTTATTTGATGATTCAGCTAGGCCATTACATTGGGGGTAATAGGCAGTTGAATGTCCAAGTGCAATCCCATACCCATGACAGAAATCGATCATTCTTTTGGATCCGAAAGCAGCAGCATTGTCAGTGATTATTTTCCTTGGGTAGCCAAACCGAGATAAGATGAAGTCTTCTAGGAACCTAATGATGACAGAATCAGTGGCATTCCTAGTGGGTATGGCTTCAATCCACTTAGTGAAGTAATCAGTAGCAGTCAAGATCCATTTGTGTTGCCCAGAAGAAGAGGGGTGGATTTCTCCAATGAATTCTAAGCCCCATTGCATGAATGGACCTTCTATGGTGATAGGTTGCAGAGGGAGAGGAAGGAGCTTTCTTTTGCCTTCAAAAATTTGGCATTTGTGGCAGGTAAGGATCATTTTATGGACATCACTGAAGAGTGTGGGCCAATAGTAACCAGCCCTAAGTATCTTATTTGCAGTGGCCTTCCAACTTAGGTGGCCTCCACACTCCCCGGCATGGAATTCTTGTTTTATTTTTTTGGCTTCAGTTTCAGACAAGCATTTCAGTAAAAGGCCATTTGGATTTTTCCAATATAGACTCTCATTCATAATGCAGTAATTTCTAGCTTTGAGTTTTATGAATCTGGCCTTTGTTTTGGATAGTTCTGGAGGGGCATTGAGGTGTGTGAGCACGTAAAGGATATCAGTGTACCAAGGAGAGTTCTGAAACTGCTCCTCAACAGTTGGATGGGGTAATCCTTCCTGCTCATCCAGGGCATTCATCATGTTAATATCAAGGGCTTGTAGATTAGATTCATCCATCAATTGGGCCAGGCCTTAACTTTTGATTAGCTTGGTGGGTTTGATTTCAATGTCATATTCTAAAATTGTAGCAATCCATTTGCCCCTTTTCCCATCTGGGTCTTGGGACAGGATATCTTTGACCACTATATTTGGCACATAGGCAATGGTGTGAGAATGCAGAATGTACACCCTAAAGTCTTTCAAGGTCTTGATCAGGGCATAGGCCTGCTTTTCCATGATGTTGTATTTTAAGGGTGCATCTCTCAAGGCTTTACTGAAGAAGGCTATAGGCTGTTCCTTACCTTCCGAATTTTTCTGCAGCAAAACTACTGCTATTGTGTGTGGGGAGGCAAATGAAAAGATCAGAAAATATTTTGAGAAGTCAGGGCTGATAAGGATAGGGGCTTGGGTGAGTGCGAGCTTTACTGACTCAAAAGATTTTTTGGCCTCAACAGTCCACTTGATTCCTGCATCTTTCTTTAGCATTTCAGTCATTTTCCTAAGATGCTCAGCAAGATTGGGGATAAATCTTCTAAGGAAATTGATCTTCCCAATGAAGGACTGTAGCTCCTTGATGTTTCTTGGATGTGAAATTTGAAGTATTCCCTCAAATCTCTGGGGGTCTATCCTAATCCCTTTCTCAGATATGATGTGGCCCAGAAGCTTACCTTCTTGCAGCCCAAAAACAGTCTTCTTAGGATTTAGGGACAGACCGTACCTTCTACATTTTTCAAAAACTTTCCTCAGATGTTTTAAGTGTTCTTCTTCTGTTTTAGAAAAGATAGTTAATTCATCCAAGTAGATAACTATAAAGTGTCCAATCTCATCTAAGAAATCAATATCCATTGCTCTCTGGAAGGTAGCTCCAGCATCCATCAATCCAAAAGGCATTTTCACATACATGAAGGTGCCCCATGGAGTGGTAAAAGATGTTTTGAGTTGATCTTATGGGAGTACCAGAACCTGGTTGTATCCTGAAAAACCATCAAGCAGGGAGATTCTTTTAGAGCCCACTACCTTCTGTAAGATATGTTCCATTCTAGGCAAGGGGTAGTTATCTTTCAGGGAGGCTCTATTGAGGTTTCTGAAGTCTATGCACAGTCTAATCTCCCATGTTTTCTTCCTTACAGCCACTAAGTTTGACACCCAATCAGAAAACCTTACAGGGACTATAATGCCTGCATCATACATCTTCTTAATTTCCTTTTCTACTGTAGGCAATTGTTTTGGATTAATTCTTCGAAGTTTTTGTCTAAAAGGCTTCTGATTTTCCTTTAGTGGTATCTTATGTTGTATAATGTTGGTGTCATAGGCCTTTAAGTCTTCATAGCTCCATGCAAACACATCAATGAATTCCTTAAACAAGTCAATGTATCTTTTCTTCATGTCTGTAGGTATAGACTTAGCCAGTTTTATCATTTTGGGTTTGTCTTCAGTGCCTGTGTTGCATTCTTCTACATCTGATTTTGCATGTTCTATTGTGGGATTTTTTGCAACATCATCGAAATCAAAGAGGTCCTCTAAGGGTGCTAAGCCTCTTGGTATGTTCTTGTCTTTGGCTTGCAGCACCTCCATTTCTTCTCTATCTGCGTTTTCACGTTTTATGGCTGAATCTCTAGTTTCTTCAGAAAAAGAATTTATTTCTATACTACAAGGTGTTTCTAGTTCATCTGGGGAATCCTCGCTTGGGCAGCTGGCATTGAATTTTGAGTCTGAATCAGAAAATTCAAACTCATTTCTGCCCATCAGGAAATCTTCAATCTGTTTGTCTCCTTCAAAAACTTGCCAGTATTTTTCATTGTCTGGCACTGCAGGCCTGAATTTAGTCTGAATGATGATTTGTTGGTCGACTGGGGCTTTAGGATAGGAGCTAGCTAGGCAGGCTAGTCCATTTGCAATAGCATTTTGACCCCTTGGAATGGATACTAAATCATATTCAATGAACGTTTTCAGCAAAATCTAGAGTATCATTCCTATATGCCCTAAGCCTGGGGTGTTTTGCTGAATACTCACCATTCATCTATTTGATTACTAACTCAGAGTCTCCTCTCACGATTATCCTACGGGCTCCTAATTTTTTCAACAGATTTAAACCCAAGATTAGAGCCTCATATTCTGCAATGTTATTCGTGCATTTGAAATGCAGATTGACAGCGTGGCTCTCCGCGTGATCATTTCCGGTGTTACGCAGCCACACTCCAGCTCCAGCGCTTTGTCTAGTACAGGACCCATCAAAGTTCATTTCCCACAGGGGTTCTTTGTTTACTTCCGCCTCGCTTTCTACCTTACAGCTGGATTCGCCATTAGGTTGAGTTGGGAGGTCTGTACTAGGTTGTAAACTATCTTGTTGTTCGTAGAGGCCATGGATGTCAGGGAGGTGGTTAGCTTGCTGTTCTGGTTCTGTTTTTGTTTCACTTGGAGTGAGAGGTCCACCACAGATCCTACAGGCTTCATTTCTGATTTCCTCTTCATTTTCAGAGTGTTTCCCATGGTCTCCCTGATCATATTCTTCCAGAGTGGCCATTATATGGAGGTCTAGAGGCTCGGTGTTCTCGTTTGTATGCCTATTCTGGGACTGTGTCTCTTCTAAGGATTCATCATTACAAAAGATGAAGGAGTCAAGATCGGTATGCATAGAATATAATGGTGAATTTTTAGGTTTCTCGGGGCTGTTGACTAGGAATTTCATTTGGGATTCTCTATACAGTCTTCTTGATTGGCCAAATATAGGGATAGTGGCATATGAGCCATCCATCTGCATGGTTCCTTGCAGCTTGGCTCCCCATGATCTAGATAATAACATGCCATACTTGGGTGGCACGTCTGCCACCACTACATCCATGACCATACATTTTGCAGGAATTTGAGTCAAACTCACACACAAATCTTTGATCAGGCCAAGACATTTTACCCTACTCGAGTCAAAAGAATACAAGTCTTTATATGGTCTGGTGATTTCGAGGCCTAACTTCTCCATGAATACCTTAGGCATTAGGTTGTGAGAGGCTCCAGAATCATGCATTGCATTGTGGAGTATTTTATCATGAATGTTGAGACTAATATAGAAAGGTGGAACTACCCCCTCCTGAAATTTCCCCTCAATCTTGGGACCGAATAAGAGGGCAGGATGATCATCACTCAAATTTACAGTGTCATTATTTATACTCAGATTTAATGCTTTCAAAATCTGGCCCTTATATACATCCTGAGAGGCCAGCTCAGATAATGGTACAGAGATTTTGATTTTGGCAATCTCACTTTCTAAACTGAAAGTGGATTGATTCGTGGGAGTGGTCGACTCTGTTTTATTTGCAACTACCTTAGTAGCTGAATCGGTTTGTGTTTTCTCGTTATGTACATGCGTAGACACAGTTTTATTAGGAGCACTAACTGAGGTGCTAGTGCTGCTGGCTGGTTGACTTTGTCTTTCATTGTTTTGGTTGTCCTTTTCTTTGTTACTCTCAGAACTCTTGGTTGTTGAATTGTTGTTCACAGCAGTTACTTTAGAAGATTTTTCAGGCCTCTTTTTGATGGTTACCTCAGGAGTTTTAGGTTTGGAAGTGTCTTGGTTCTTTTTACTCCTAAGCTCATATTGTTCTCTGACCTGTAACATGGCATTTTCGAATCCCAACCTATAATCCTCAGATTCGAACCATTCCTCCTCCCCATAAGAGGTTGAGGGGTGGTCCTCTTCTGAATCACAGTTTAGGATCGAATCTTATGTTTCAAACATGTTTATCACATTCCCTTCAGACTCTTCTATGATTCCCTCATCCTCATCAAGGGATTTTTGGAAAGGGGGAATGACTTGTTGATTTGATTCTTTCTGTCTGTTGGGAGTGTTGTTGTTTCTTCTAAAGTTTTGGTTTTGGTTTTGATTTTGGTTCTTGTTCTGAGTGATAGCCATATTTTCGACCACTTGGCATAGCTTATCCAGACTCTTAGACAATCTGTCAATATTAGGATCGGAAGTGGAGGCTATAGTGTCATCCTTGTATGTTACTCTCTTCTCAGCTCTCAGTTTGGCTCTTTTCTCAATTAAGTTTTCCTCTATGTTTACTGCCCCTTTCTGCATATCCTCCAATGTGGTGTATTCTTTATCCCTAAGCTCATAGGCCATGTCAGCATCAAATCCATCAGGATACTTGGCCAGGGCCATACCTTGTGGAGGTTTCATGTGTGGGGGAAGAGCATTGTAAATGCTATTGAATCTAGTGGTGTAATCGTGAACACTCTCTCCTACGTTCCTCTTAAGGGACATGTATTCTGCTAGGAGCTGGCGAGGGTTTTCTCTAGTTTCCCATTTGTTAATGAAACTCTAGTATAAAGCAGGGAGATCTTGGATACTACCAGCAGGCAGGTTTTTAAACCACTTTTTAACCTCTCCCCCAAGGCTCTACGCAAAAATTCTCATTTTGATTGTTTCATCATCAATTTCCATATAGTCGAAAGAGTCCTCCATTTTATCTACATGTTGTTGTGTAGTTGTAGACTCTTTAGCAGGGAAGTGTGGGATTTTTGATTGATAATCATCTGGTAAGGGCAATAGAGGCTGAGGTAAAACTAGAGGTGCATACCAGGTTTCCATGATGATGTTCTGATGAGGTGTAGGGTTGGCTTGAGCAGCTGGTAGTTGGATGACAGGGATGGTAGGACCAGCAGAAGTCTATTGAGCAGATCTAGGGTGAGAAAGCCCCGAGTTTTGGATAAAGTGGGGATCAGGTGGTGTGGAAGGAGGGGTTTCGCTATCCCTAGTGCCTCGCTGGTCTAAAACACTGAATGACCTGGTTCTAGGTAATCTGTTCTGGAGGTCTAGGTCGAAGAAAGGGTCTAATAGAGCTGCAAGATCTTCTGGTGCAGAATTGGCTCTATGAATGTTGCTGGAAATAGTTGATCTCCTACTCACAGGTGTTCTTTTAAGGATTTTCTCAGGATTATCAACTGTTTCAGGTGGGTTCGGATCAGGGAAAGCTCTTGTATGAATGGTTCTAAAAGCCAAAATGCTGTTTATAAGCCAAGCAGCTTAGCCCTACTTGTTATTTCTACTGTGGTTAATGTTGTCTTGGGAACTGGCCTCCCTGTGGAGTCTTCATTAGGCTTGGGACTGGTCTCCCAGTGGAGTCGGATGTGAAACCAAGATAATCAGTAGGCCTACTGATCACCAGTGGAGTCTTTAACGTTTAGGAACAATGGAGTCGCCAGGTGGAGGGTTTAGGATGGTTCTAGGGAACACTGTCCACCACGGTGCTCACCGTCAAAGGTGTGACTTACCGTCAACCTAACCAGAGTTCTAAGTTTCTGAGGTTGTTTGAAATGAGAAGTACTCAGATTCCCCAGCGGAGTCACCATTATGTTGGGGTTCCCATGTTTTAGCGGAGTTGTGAGAGACAAAGATGAGACAGCCATAGAACAACTTTCGGAACCTTAGGATCCTGGCCTCCTAGGTCCGAGGAGAGGGATCTCTCTATGATTATCAAAAGGATATATGTCTTTGAAGTTCTCAATTGTGATTTTAGGCTAGTTATAGGCTCAAGGTTGTTTATTTGATAGTTTGAGTTTGGTTGTTGAGAATCGGGAAGGAAGGTTTCACCATAAGGCAAGGATGGGTAAAGAAGGAAGCTAGGCAAGAATAGATAACTCAGGGAACATCAAGGCCATTGGGCAATGGAGTCAAGAAAGGATTTACTTATGTTCAATGTGTAAGCTTCAGTTGGGCTAGTCATCTAGAGCACTTGGATCTCAAAGACTGATTGGTGGGATGGAACACAAAGGAATGAGAATGAAGGATGGAAGACCATCTGATTCCATCTATAGATCAGGCCAGAGGTCATTTAACTCCAGGCCTGCTTAGACAAAACCATAGGCAACACAAAGGGTCTTGAAAAGGTTCGTATGGAAGGGCAGGTTATGAAGAGGCAGCGACAGGCTTTACACCTCCCAATGTTCCTAACCTCTTTCAATTAAATCTTAACAAAGACTTCTTAACACTGATTCTATCAACTTGCACATCAGAGAGCAGGCAATAATCATCCACTACATTGGTTTAGTCAATTAAAAACAATATTCAGATACACATATGAGCAGAAAACATTAAAGACTGAGAGAGCTGGGACATAAGGTACCTAACAAGGGTAAATCTTATGTCATGTGTTCAGATGTCAGTCAGAAGAACATGAAATGAAATGGAAATAAATGCAGAGATAAGAAAAACATCACCAACTACTGTAGATCAGGATCCAATGAAAACTGCTTATCTTGTTAAACACAACACCAATCAGGTACATCACTGCCCAAAGCTATTACATTCAGCCTGAATACATCATATTTCTCAGCCTATCATACAACTATTACACAGGAAACTTGGCTCGGGACAAAAATCCTTGCAATTCACTAATAATGCAACAACAACCATTACAATGATATCCCTCTGTGCTTTATAGCAGAAGAGACACAGAGGACCGACTGAGGAGGTAGGTGAATTTTAAATGTTACATTTAAAACACAATAATGAATACGGGGCCAGAGACCCATTACGCTTGATGCTGTTGTATATCTAATCTTTATCACCTTATTCACCTTCCTCGTAGAGAAATATACGCTCGGGATATGACTTGAAGGCCAACTACAGCTGCAATACTCCGGGTGGTTTGAACAAGCGAAAAGAAGAACTGGCGAGTGCCGCCTCATGGATGTAAGATTGTTTGAACTATAGCTGGACGGGAAATTCCTTCAAGGACACGGCGCATAATAAAGACTATATGGGAGACCTGTCCTTTATGGAAAAACATTCTGCTGATAAGAAAACCTTGATATTACCTCTTATTGATTTTCAGGATCTCCAGAATCGATCCTCGGGGTCTTCAGAATGATGCTTTTCCTCTTTAAACCTCTGTTTCAGGGCTCAAGATCTTCGTTGACGAGCATTAATCCCTCTGCTCTGTACTAAAAATCCTTTCTGCTTCATTACTTCCTCTGTCAGGGTAGCTCGGTCTTTAAATGGCGCCGGAAGGATTTTCGGCGTTTGAACTCTGCTCTCATTAATGTGAGTCCTGACGGCCCCATTTCTTGACTTTCCTGATGGTACTGGCTCATTAGATTTGATCCTGACTGCGCCGCTCGCCATTGAGGTAGTACATTGAATAACGGCGGTTTCATCCTCTAGAAACTCTGCAACACGGCGAACTTATGAAGAAAACAGTGGACGGAGCGATGAATGCAGGGCGAACGAAACGGTGGTGCGGCGGTGGCGGAAACCAAGCTATTATGATGAAAATGCAGTGGAGTGGTGAAATGCACGGACAATAGGGTTTGGTAGAAATATGCAGCGCAGGCCATTAGATCCTAGCCTGGAGACGAAGATCAACGGTGGAGATTGAATGGCGTAACAATATATGAAACTAACCAAAACAAAGAAAATGAATGAAATGCGACGGAGATGAATGAAAGAGTGGGACGCAGCGGAGGCAGAGGGCGATTAGATCTTGACCGTTAGATCGGGGGAGGATGAACGACCCAGATACAATCGGGCAATCGCAATCGGAGGGGAACAGGGGTGACACACATTGAAAGTTTCGATTGCGATTGGGCGGAGAGAGCGCTGACCGTTGGATCAAGGTGGGGGATGGACGGTCAGGATGTAATCAGAGGGGGAGTCGGAAGAACTTGTGATTACTGCTGGACCGTTGATCTGCGGAGAAAGGGATGATCCAGATTGAATCGGGAGACAGGGAGAGGACTCGCGATCAGCGGAAAAGGGAAGAGCGATGGCTGTTGGATCATGTAACAGACGGACGGCCAGGATTTAATCGGGGAGGCAGAGGGAAGGCTTGCGATCAGCGATCGGAGGTCGGGATGCGATTGAGTGCTGACCATTTGATCAACCGACAGATCAACGGTGGGGACAACAATCGGAGGGGCAGGTGCGATGGAGCGATGACCGTTGGATCGCGGGGAGATCAACGGCTACGATGCAATCGGGGAATTGCAATCGGGGCGGCACAACTAGGGTTTGCGATTGCGATCGAGCATGGGCTTGCGATTGAGCGCTGGCCGTTCATCGGCGGGACGGATCGACGGTCGGGATTGAATCGGGGGGGGGAACCTCCGATTGCGATTGGCAGGGAATTAGTTATGGCTGTTAGATCTGCAGGGGAATGGATGGCGGGGATTAAATCAGAGCATCGCAATCGGGAGGTGCACACTGAGTGTTGCGATTGCGATTGGGAGGAGGCTTGCGATTAAGCGCTAGTCGTTGATCTCGGGTCCAGATCAACGGTGCGGGACAGATTGCGGGACTTATCGTGATAAAACAATCGCATCGGGTTTTTTGATATTACAAAGGAAATTTCACCCGCCCGGACTCTGATTGCGATAAGCGCTTGGGACTTAAGCGCTTGGTCCCAGCGCCGGGGCATGTGTGGGAAGTGGTTGAAGGGGCTTAACAGGAAAGGGGCTAGGGCCTGTTATAAAGTTGGGAAAGTGGGTTTTTGGCCCATTTTAATGGACTTTGAAGGTTGGGAAGGGGAACGATAGAGAAATAAAGGGGGGAATATGGTCAGCAAAGGTTAAGGGGGGACTTTAAAGGGGATTTTGGGGAAATTCAAAGGGTAATAAGGGGAATAGAAGGGGAAGACAGGGGAACAAAGTAGAGGCTAATTGGGTGTGAAATGAAGGGAATTCAGACAAAGGGAAAGAAGGGGAAATGATGTATGTTGCAGGGGTAAAGGAGGGAACAATAGGCCCTTTTTAGCAATTTATTAGCAGAGGGGGATTTGAATTAGGCACAACAACTGCGAGACTTCAAGGAGGATGGGTTTTCAGGGGAAAGGCATTCCTTGAAGACTCAACAATGAATTAGCCCCCTATTTTCTGTTTGTACTTCTAGGGGGGCTAATGACACTCACCGTAGTCTACCCTATCATACTTAATTCATAAAGCTTCTACTCCCACTTAACCGTAGCTCACTCTAACCTACCTTAATTCTACCCATTCCTGTCTTAGCCAACTCCACGCTAGCCTTACTCTGTGAATAGTTAGCAGCTTCAGTCTACATCTTGTACTTAGCTCACTTTACTCTATCCTAGCCTAGTCATCCCAGTCACCTTTATTTACTCGCACCACCACCCCCACCCTTATCCTACTCTACCTCATCCTGCCCTAATCCCACTTTCTAGCTCTAGTTACTTACTTTACTTCTACTTACTTACCTAGTTTACCGTAGAGCACTATTATACTTACTTCATACTAGCTCAGCTTACTTTAATTACTTTATCTTCAGCTTACTTACCTTAGTAGCTTTAGCTAAGCTTAGCTTACTCAACTTTACTCTACTCACTACTTCTACTGCTTCTAGCTTAGCCTACTTCGTACTTAACCTAGATTACTCTAGCTAACTAGCCTAGCCTACTCTACTCTACTCTAGCCTAGCCTGAACTATAGCCTAGCCCCTACTCTACTCTACTCTACTCTAGCATAGCCTAGCCCTAGCCTAGTAACTATCATCACCTTCCCTGCCCTACCTTACCCTAGCACTAGCCTAGCCTACTCCTAGCCTAGCCTGCTTTCTATTATAACCCTAGCCTAGCCTGCCTTTACAACCATCGTACCCTTCCCTACCATACTCTAGCATAGCCTGTGCCTAGCCAAGCCTACTCTAGCATAGCCTAGCTAGCATAACCTAGCCTACTCTAGCCTCTAGTAGCCTGCTTTAGCCTACTCTACCCCTAGCCTAGCCTAGCTTAACCAGCCTAGCCTAGCCCTAGCCTATTCTAGCCTAGCCTAGCCTGCTTCTTCTATTCCTAGCCTAGCCTAGCATGCATATTCTTTATTTTCTCTGCTTGTGGCCTAGCCTAGGCCAGCCCAGCCTACTCGACCTGGCCTAGCACGGCCTGCCCAACCCTACTCTTTGCCTAGCCTACTCTAGCTGACTTACACTCTCGTAGCCTACTCTGGCCACAGCCTAGCCTGCCCTACCTTAGCCTAGCCTAGCCTCTTTGGTCCCTAGCCTAGCCTAGCCTATAACAGCTAGCCTAACCTGCTCTAGCCTAGCATATACTACCTTATGCTACTCTAGCTAGCCCTCACGCAGCCCCTCTTGTACCCTAGCCTAGCATAACCTGCACCCTGCTCTAGCCTAGCCTAGCCTCTTGTGCCTACCTACCTACCCACCTGTGCTAGCCTAGCCTAGCCTGCTCTACTCTACCTAGCCTAGCCTAGCCTACTCGACTCTAGCCTAGCATCATACTCTACTTTATCCTAGCCTAGCCTACTCTACTCTACTCTAGCGTAGCCTAGCCTAGCCTAACCTATTGTACTCTACCCTAGCCTAGCCTAGCCTAGCCTACTCTACTCTACTCTACTCTACACTAGCCTAGCCTAGCCTAGCCTACTCTACTCTAGCCTACTCTACTCTAGCCTACTCTACTCTACTCTAGCCTAGTCTACTCTACTCTAGCCTTGGCTAGCCTACTCTACTCTACTCTACTCTACTCTAGCGTAGCCTACTCTTCTCTACTCTAGCCTAGCCTAGCCTAGCCTAGCCTACTCTAGCCCACTCTACTCTAGCCTAGCCTACTTGACTCTAGCCTAGCCTAGCCTACTCTAGCCCACTCTACTCTAGCCTAGCCTACTTGACTCTAGCCTAACCTAGCTTAGTCAACTCTAGTCTATCCTAGCTTACTCTACTCTACTCTACTCTACTCTAGCCTAGCCTAGCCTATCCTATCCTAGCCTACTCTACTCTAGCCCTACTCTAGCCCTGCCCTACTCTACTCTACTATACTCTACTCTAGCCCACTCTACTCTAGCCTAACCTAACATATTGTACGGTACCCTAGCCTAGCCTAGCCTACTCTACTCTACTCTACCCTAGCCTAGCTTATTGTACTCTACCCTAGCCTAGCATCATACTCTAATCTATCCTAGCCTAGCCTACTCTACTCTACTCTAGCATAGCCTAGCCTAGCCTAACCTATTGTACTCTACCCTAGCCTAGCCTAGCCTAGCCTACTCTACTCTACTCTACTCTACACTAGCCTAGCCTAGCCTAGCCTACTCTACTCTACTCTAGCCTAGTCTACTCTACTCTAGCCTTGGCTAGCCTACTCTACTCTACTCCACTCCACTCTACTCTACTCTGCTCCACTCCACTCCACTCCACTCTACTCGACTCTAGCCTAGCCTAGATCTAGCTCTAGCTCTACTCCACTCTAGCCTAGCCTAGCCTAGCCTAGCCTAGCCTACTCTACTCTATTTTACTCTACTTGACTCTACTCTAGCCTAGCCTAGCCTAGCTCTACTCTCCTCTCCTCTAGCATAGCCTAGCCTACCCTTGCATAGCCTACTCTACTCTACTCTACACTAGCCTACCCTTGCATAGCCTACTCTATTGTACTCTACTCTAGCCTAGCCTAGCCTATCCTATCCTATCCTAGCCTAGCCTAGCCTAGCCTAGCCTAGCCTAGCCTAGCCTAGCCTTGCATAACCTACTCTAGCTTACTCTACTCTACTCTACTCTAGCCTAGCCTAGCGTAGCCTACTCTACTCTAGCCTACTCTACCCTAGCCTAGCCTAGCCTAGCCTAACCTAGCCTATTGTGCTCTACTCTAGCCTAGCCTAGCCTAGCCTAACCTAGTCTACCTTACTCTACTCTACTATACTATACTATAGCCTAGCCTACTCTTCTCTACTCTAGGCTAGCCTAGCCTAGCCTAGCCTAGCCTAGCCCAATCTACTTTAGCCTAGCCTAGCCTAGCCTAGCCTGGCCTACTCGACTCTACCCTATCCTAGCTTACTCTACTCTACTCTAGAGTACTCTGGCCTAGGCTAGGCTAGCCTAGCAAATCCTAGCCTAGCCTAGCCTACTCTAGCCCTACTCTACTCTACTCTAGCCGACCCTACTTTAGCCTAGCCTATTGTACTCTACCGTAGCCTAGCCTAGCCTAACCTAGCCTATCCTACTCTACTTTACTCTACTCTAGCCTACTCTACTCTACTCTACTCTAGCCTAGCCTAGCCTAGCTTAGCCTAGCCTAGCCTACTGTAGCCTACCCTAACCTACTATAGCCTACTCTACTCTACTCTACTCTAGCCTAGCCTACTCTAGCCTACTCTACTCTTCTCTACTGTAGCCTAGCGTAGCCTACTCTAGCCCACTCTATTCTAGCCCTGCCTACTCGACTCTACCCTACCCTAGCTTACTCTACTCTATTCTAGAGTACTCTAGGCTAGGCTAGGCTAGCCTGGCCGAGCCAAGCCTAGCCTACTCTACTCTACCCCTACTCTACTCTATTATAGCCTAGCCTACTCTACTCTACCCTACCCTACCCTACCCTAGCCTGGCCTACTCTACTCTACTTTAGTCTACTCTAGCCTACTCTACTCTACTCTACTATAGCCTAGCCTAGCCTAGCCTTGCCTACTCTAGCCTACCCTAGCGTACTCTAGCATACTCTAGCCTAGCCTAGCCTAGCCTACTCTACTCTACTCTACTCTACTCTACTCTACTTTAGCCTACTCAACTCTACTCTACTCTAGCCTAGCCTAGCCTTGCATAGCCTACTCTACTCTACTCTAGCCTACTCTTCTCTACTCTACTCTAGCCTAGCCTACTCTACTCTAGTCTACTCTACTCTACTCTACTCTAGCCTATTCTATTCTACTCTACTCTACTCTAGCCTACTCAACTCTACTCTACTCTAGCCTAGTCTAGTCTTTCATAGCCTACTGTACTCTACTCTAGCCTAGGCTAGCCTACTCTACTCTAGCCTAGCCTAGCCTAGCCTACTCTACTCTAGCCTAGCTCTACTCTACTCTACTCTACTCTACTCTAGCCTAGCTTTGCCTAGCCTAGCCTAGCCTAGCCTACTCTACTCTACTCTACTCTACTCTACCCTAGCCCTACTCTCCTCTACTCTACTTTACTCTAGCTTAAACAGATTAAATTAAATACTAAATACTATTAAAGAATCATTAGATATAACAAAAAGTGTTTAAATTAAATACCTAATCTACTTTATCATAGCATAGCCTTACTTACTCTAGCCTACTTTATCATGCAGATTTAAACATAAAAGCTTTATATGTTTATACAATATAAATTTAAATATTTTTTCAATATATTGTATCATTTTAATTAAATAAATATATCATGTTACATTGTACTATAATATTTTTTTATTTATGATTTTAATTAATTAAATATATTATATTACATTGTACCATTCAATATAGTGTAGAACTTAATAAAGTTTTAATTATTTGAAAGTGATTTAAAAAAATAAATTACACTAAATAATATTAATAAATATATCATTTAAAAACATATTAAATTAAATACTAAACACTATTAAAAAATATATCATTTAATATAAAACTATTAAAGAATGATTTAATATAACACAAAGTAATAAATTAGACTAAATAATGTTAATAAATATACCATTTAAAAACAAATTAAATTAAATACGAAACACTATTAAAAAATATATCATTTTAATTAAATAAATATATCATATTACATTGTACTATAGTATTTTTTTATAAATGATTTAAATTAATTAAATATATTATATTACATTATACTACTAAATATATTATCAAAGTTAATAAAGTTTTAATTACTTGAAAGTCATTTTAAAAAATAAATTACACTAAAAAAATGTTAATAAATATATCATTTAAAAATAGATTAAATTAAATAATAAATACTATTAAAAATCATTAGATATAACACAAAGTAATAAATTACACTAAACAATGTTAATAAATATATCATTTAAAAACAGATTAAATTAAATACTAAATACTATTAAAGAATGATTAAATATAAAAAAAAGTATTTAAATTAAATTAAATGTATTAATATTCAATTTAAGAGGAAACAGATATTGAACTTAAGTCTAATAATAATGTAAAAACAAAGATAGAAATGAAAAGCATATTGGTAAGATATAAAAACATAGTTGAAAATTATTTTGAGAATATTAAATGATACCAAAGAAATGGAATAGAAATGGGAGTTAAGACAATTTGGTATGAAACAAACATTCCCAGAACTATTTAATATATAAATTTAAGAGGTGGTGAAGTTCATCATTGCTATTGAGTTGAGGACCCTCCAACATGGCATGTATGGACAGACTTGGCCAGGAAAAATGTTGTATGCAACACCATCCAGAATTGATTGTGTTGGACATTAAAAGGTTAGCTGAACATTTCGAACTTCAAATGGATTTTCATAAACTAGCTACTGATTTTGAGATCCACTGTACTATAAATTTATATCATTCTGCTCTCTATGTTTCAACGTATTATATCATTCTGCTCTCTCTGTTTCAACGTAGGATCATAAAATTTTCAACATAGGATCATAAAATACCTCTGCTTCAAGATAGGATAATAAAATATGGGAATAAAAACTGTTTTGAGGTGATAATTTCAGAGGAATAGTTTAGTACCATGAATGTTTGATGTGTGAAGATCATTTATATTTTTTCAGTTATGCCACTCTAGCTGGTTAAAGAAATGAAACAGTAAGTTCAGAAATAAGGGAAGATATCACTAGTGAGAAATTAATCGATTAAAAAAAATAAAAATAATTATTAATAAAATTCAAATGATTAATTCATTAACCTAAAAATAGAAATAGAGAAAGATAAAATATGAAGATAGATTTAATCAAATGGATTATTCAGCCTTAGCTAGGTAAAGGGATGAAACACTGTATTCGGAAAGCTTTCACAGACATTTTTTGGACCAACAAGTTAACATAATCTAGCAACTTGAGAGATATCGTTCAATAAGTTGACATAATCTAACAGATATCTGTGGAAGTAATCTTTTTATGTTACTCTATAGAAGTATTGGCAGCATACATGTGAATTACATGTCATTCTTTAAAATAATTCTTGGCTACCGTTACATGTCATTCTCTAAACCAACTCTTCGCGACCTAAACTAAATTCTAAAGCCATGTTTGAAAAGATAATAAGACAATGGAAAAAAGTTTTCAAAAGATCCAACAGAGCGGCTTCAAAAAGTAGAATTCAACAGAGCATCCTCCTCTAAAGACGTGGTTAAAACGATGATAAGGAAATTGCAAAGAGTTTTCATCTTACCTTTTGTCAGAAGATCCAGTAAAACGTCTTTAAAAAGCAATCGTCCAACAGAGCATCCTCAAAAAGTAATCATCCTCCTAAAGTAATCATCCTCCAACTATGACTTATTGCACTTGGAATCCTTGTGAAGGGATAAAATATCTACCTCTCAGCAAGAAATGAAATGCAAACTTTAACCATAAATCAGTGTGAGCAGCAGATCTATCCGACCATATTCATGATTCTGTCCATGGGAGTGAGGCCATAGAGATCCACTGGCAAAGACGATAACATCCGTAGTGATTCATTGGATAAGATGAGAAAATGTCCATAAAGAACAACGTACGAAGACGCAAAACCTCTGCATCAACATATTGCGAGAAGAACCCATATAGATATATTCAAAGCATACCATGTTTTCGGAAAGTTTCTTTTCTTGCTTTTTTCCAAAGCTTTGTTAACGGTTTGATTTATTATAACGGCTTCAGCTTTTGTGCTTTCTTGATTTTGGATGCTTTCCAGATTTTTGGGTTTTTGTATTTGTATAATTGCTTTTGTGTTTTTTTTTATTTTTGATGCTTTTTCTATTTTTGGGTTATTGTATCTGTATAATTGCTTTTGTGCTTTTCTGATTTTGGATGTTTTCTTATTTTCGGGTTCTTGTATTTGTATAATTGCTTTTGTGCTTTTTTTATTTTTTGATGCTTTTCTATTTTTGGGTTGTTGTATCTGTATAGCGGCTTTTTGGGTTTTTGTATTTGCATAACTGTTGGCTTCCGTCCGATGCTTTTGTTTTAAATTTTTTATAATTTATATTTTTAAGAAGGTAAATATATATTTATTTAAAAAAATATTGATTTTATTTGTTTGGAGAAATGTAGTTGATGTATTTTGTTTGTTGATTTTATTATTTTTTTGGTATGAAAGTAAATAAATTTATACGATATTTCATTTTATCAAATGTTAAAAAATAAAAAACATTAAAATATTTCATTTTATCAAATATCAAAAATGAAACTTTCAGAAAATTTAGAAATCTAAAATAAAACAATAAAATGAGTATATTATAATTTATTATAATTTTTTTTTAATATAACTATGATTATTATTTTATTTTATTATAATTTATAAAATGAATTTATTATTATTTTTTTACTAATATAATTATGATTATTTAATTCATGGTGATAATGATGATGATGAAATTTTAAGTCATTATTTTAAATTTTATCTAACATATGGTAGATAAATCAAATTAAATAGCTCTTTTCTTTAGGTGTTTTAATGGACATTAACCACCACCATCATCATCATTAATTCAATTTTACATAAAATATATTTATCAATATTTTTAACAATAAAATATAAAATTAATTTTATTATTTTACTTGAGATAAAATATAAAATTAATTTTACTAATTTACTTAAAAATAAATAATATTTAAGAAAAATGTCATTTCTATTTCAATAAGCTAAAGCTAATAACTAAAAATAAAAGCAAAGACAACTCTGTAAAATAAAATAAAAAATAAAAAATTCTAATTTATTTTTTAGATCCCTGTAACCACTGTCTTAGTTGCTGAAAAATGGTTAAGATTTTATTAATTAAGGATCAATTGTGATTGCTGTTTTATTTTTAATTGGAATATTTGAACAAAATTAATTTTTGGTATTGAATAAAACTAGTTACTGGGAAATTAGTTTCATGAGTAACTGATGGTAAAAAAAAGTAAATCAAGATCTGGAGTTAGTTGAAGAGAAAACAGTTTCCACAGTTACCCAAAAAGAAACTCTGGAATAAATAAGGGATTCCAAGGACTTTTTGGGGTTCCGTCTGTGAGGAAGGAAATAAGTCTGTATTGCTGGAAAGGAAATTTTCAGAACAGGCTGTACTTTGGGTTGGAGAACTGGACCGTATTGTCCCGAGTTCTCCCCAGACTTGCTATCTCACTAGAGTCGGAGAATTGGACCGGATTGTCCCGAGTTCTCCTCCAGAAGTTTATGTGCTAACAACGACCCAGACTTGAGCTCGGGGGAGAGCTGTGGGACGTAATTGCCCAGCTCGTGGAAGGGAGGCATCAACCATCATCACTCGAAATTGAGTTCAGAAGAGTACGATATAGTAAATGTTATTTTCAGGAAAAATAGAAAAAGATTGTTTTGTTACAGCTAAGGTAGTTTTAATAAGTAGTTTTGTGTTCCTCTTCTATTTTCTGTAAACAAATGAATGCAACTGTGGTAATAATGTTATTTTTCAGGAAAACAGAAAGAGATTGTTTTGTTACAGCTAAGGTTATTTGCGTGAATATTTAGTTATAAATGATAACTGTAGAGAGGCAGCTTAAATAATCTAGTATCCGTGACAGATAACCATAAAACCCTGGAAAAACTAGACTAGCGCAGGAGTGTAATTATAAAAGCAGAGATAATGTATTCTTTCTAGTCACAGAAAACTGTAAGAGTAATTGTCACTAACACTGTTAACGGTAAAATGAGGAGAACTGTTAACCCATAATGCCTGTGAGCTTCTGGGTTGATCGTCTTTCTCTCTATGATAATCACGGACAAGTAGGTGGTCTGGGCACCCTACAGCAATCTTGTAAAAGAAAATATATTGTAAGAACAGTCCAGATAGCTAGATTACTATAAAAAAAGGGGAATAAACTGGATAGAAATAGCATTTAGCCAGTAAGAATTTATAGAGGTTTGAACAGGAGTTATGCGACTATGAACAAGTAGCAATGCCAAAGATTGCTGTCTGGCGAAAACCTTATATATATATATATATATATATATATATAACCACAGGAGAAATTAATTTGCAGTAAACCCACCAGGGGCCGACTTCAAAACAAAAACTAAATCCATCTAATGAAACCAATACACAGCTGTGAATAACTGAAAAATAACACCTTCTCGACCATGCTCTAACAACTTATTCAGCGCAGGAAATAGGAAAAGAAACTGGTCACGCAAAACCTTACAAGAAAGATTTTCGTTTCGAAACAAGTCCACTGTGCAAAACATTATGTATTAGAAAACAAGAGTTCCGGACAAGATAATATTAATAAAACTGTTCAGGGGTATTCCAGTATGTCTCTTTAAAAAAAAAATCCCAAAAGAGCACGGGATGTTTGAAACCCCCGGCTAGACCGTCACCGTAACAATTACATAGCCATTCTGAAATAAAAACCCTCGAGAGGGTATTCCTTGGAGACTTCGGCCCGAAAACTAATTAACGGCACGAAGCCAAACCACCGGAATCATTTCAGTGATACACATAAAATGATAAACAGAGAACTGTGAATGACCGCAAAACAGGGTCGAGATTAAAACCCTGAGCAGGGTTCGACCCGCCATCAATAGTGTACCTGTGAATAAGCGGGAGGTTAACCTTGCTTGCATGCAGGACTCTGGAGTAATTAAGAAACGAAATGGGTAGCAGGAGTCTTGGTAAGTACTTGCCATAGAACGACAATTTTGTTAATCCCAAATTAAATCAATAAATTTCCAAGTAAACAGATGAACTGAAAATTGTAAAGAGAACGGAACCAAGAAATAGATAACTGATCAGGAGGAGACTGTACCTGTAATTCCTCAGAAGCGGCCGAAGCTGAATACACCAGAAATCTGCCAATAAACTCCGTGGATAAACAATAAGGGCCAGAATAGATGAGAATACAGTTTAATCGAAATAATCGTGACGAATAACCAAGTAGAGTAAAGAACACAGAAGAAAAAGGTTAGCAGATCCTCATTCTTCTGATAAACACAGGTTAAAGCTCAACGTGGAACTACAGGTGAGTTGTGCAGAGGAAAATGGGTTACCTGTAGCCGAGGGACATCCTTCGAAGAACCAGAGAGCTGGAAAACTTGCAACCACCCTGGAGCGAGCGGCATCGCCTCCAGAAACTCATGGAATGAGCGCAACAATGAGCGGTGGAACGGTTAGAGCACGGGGTCATTAGGGAACCCTAGGGCTATCCACCGTCGGATTGAGTTTCAATCAATGGCGGTTAGAATGCCATGTGGAGATCTGTAGTGCTGAGTAAATATGATGGAAGTTCATTTCAGATAGAAATTAATCCTGTAATAAAGACCCCTCGAACGGAGATGGCACATATACACACAAATCAAATGGAGTATCATATCAATCTATTACTATGACCCGTAACATTGATTTTCCAAGTACGTAGTACTCAGGGCAATAAATAATTACGATTATTACAATCGGCCAGAGGCGTAGTGAAATCTAGCAGATAGAATTGTCATTGGGGTGGAATATTGCCACCTGTCTCAATGCTGACGTGTATTTTAAAAAAAATAAAAACTTTACTTCCGCTATAAAAGACCATACATACATTAAATCCATATTTGGCATTATTAAGGTATTAAAAGGGTGAAAGTTGATTTAATAAGTATTATTTTTTTTATGTTGTAAAAAATTGAGCATATAACTATTACAAGTGGTATCAAAGCGGCGTTACAACGTTGGGACGTTATTGGGTCAACTGAAATTAAAATTTTATGTTATTCGTGCACAGTCAGATATTAGATGGAAAGACAATCGAGACGGACACCTTCACAACCGCACAGTGAAATGTCGGAGAGAATCAGCCTCCACCGGAGGGAAACCCTGAAATGTGGGTTCAGCTGGGGATAGAGCAGCATCAGTGGTCTAACAGACTGATTGAAGAACAGCAGCAGCAGACTCGCATTTTATTACATACTGTACAACAGTTGCAGGAAGAAATGGAGAGAGTATGAAGAGAAAATGCAAGGATGATGCAGGATCAGGAGAGGATATTGAGAAGCCTCTCCGATAAACAGAATCAAAGGAATGAAAATCCCAGTGATGACAGAGGATTCCAAGAAGGGAATGAACAGCAAGCAGATGAACAAGATATAGGCCGAAAAGAAAGAAGTGTGTCACAACAAAGTAATCCAAACAGAAATTTTATGATGAAAAGGCTCGGGAATTCCATGATTTGAGGCTAGGACAATTGACCATGGACGATTTCATCACTAAGTTTACATCATTACTACGCTATGTACCGTACTTAAGAGATGAGAAAGCCAAAGTCCAAAGATTTCTGAGCAGTTTACCCGCCCATATGAAGGAGCATATCGAGTTTGTAAATCCTAAGACAATGGATGAGGCTATTAGAAAGGCAAGGCTATGTTATCAACAATCGAAAACCAAAGTAGACCAGGGAAAAGGGTGGTAATGAAGGAAGGAGAATAGAAACAGTGATGGTTTCAAAAGAGGCAAAACCAGTAATTTCAGAAGCGCAACCAGAAACTCTGTTAATAAGTAGTTTGGTAGGAACCATCAGAGGATTAGATGGCCTGGGGAAGACAAAACTGTTGAAGATTCAAGTAAACCTGAGCAACCTCAAAATCATAGGCCACCTCTGCAGTGTTGGGGCTGTGGAGCAGCGCACTACTATCGATATTTCCCACAGCGGGGTAAAACCGAAGCAGTAACCAATTTACAGGAGGCCTCTACTATTGGAGATGTTACTTGAAACATACCCAGAATTAATGCAGCATTGGAGGACCGACAAGCTGATTTTCAACCTACCATGATAGAGCTGGAAGGTAAATTGTTATCCCAAACTGTTTCTGTTTTGATAGATCCGGGAGCAAGTCTAAGCTATATAAGTCCTAAATTAGTAGAAATCTGTAAATTTCCAAGTCAAAAATTTAGGAAGACCTGGTTGGTCCAGTTAGCTACAGGAGATAAAAGAAGAGTTAGTGCCAAAATACCAAATTGTGCACTGCAAATCAGCGAACAACAATTAATAGTAGACTTAAATATTCTGCCCTTGGGATCCTATGATGTGTTGCTGGGTATGGATTGGTTGGAGAAGCATTGGACTCTCATAGATTGTAAGGAAAAGATAGTTTATTACAGAGATCAGAAGGGTAATCGCCAAGAATTTCAAGGCATGAAAAAGCCTGTACATCTGTGCCCAATTACAGCTTCCCAGATGGGAAAATGTATAAGAAAGGGATGCCAACTGTACACTATACAAGTTGGACTAGCTTAGTCTAAGGAGAAAGCCACCTTGTTAGAAAATATACCGGTAGTACAGGAATTTAAGGATATATTCCCTGAAGAAATACCAAGATTACCGCCTAAAAGAGATGTTGATTTTACAATAGAACTGCTGCCAGGACCTTCGCCAGTTTCACGGACTCCTTACCGTATGAGTGTGCCAGAACTGACTGAGCTAAAAATGAAACTTCAGGAATTATTGGATAAGGGATATATTCGACCCAGTGTGTCACCCTGGGGAGCCCCTGTACTGTTTGTTAGAAAGAAAGATGGAACCACGCACATGTGCATGGATTACCGACAGTTAAATAAGCTAACTGTTAAGAACAGGTATCCCCTACCCCGTATTGATGACCTGTTTGATCAAGTGAGGGGATCCACTGTGTTCTCGAAGATTGATTTGCGGTCCGGTTATCACCAGATCAAAATTAAGGATGAAGACATACACAAAACTGCTTTTCGTACAAGGTATGGCCACTATGAATTCGTGGTATTACATTTTGGGTTAACTAATGCACCAGCCACTTTTATGAGACTGATGCATAGTGTTTTCCATCCTTATTTGGACAACTTCGTGTTAATCTTCATTGATGACATACTGATTTATTCTAAGAATGCGGAAGAACATAAGGAGCATTTGCGAATGGTACTGGAGATGCTAAGGAAGCACCAGCTGTATGCAAAATTCAGTAAATGTGACTTCTTCAAAGAAGAAATATAGTATCTTGGACATGTAATATCTAAAAAGGGGATAGCAGTAGACCCGGAGAAAATAAAAACTATTATGGAATGGAAGGTGCCACAGAATGTGCCAGATATACTGTCTTTTATGGGTCTCGCTGGCTATTACAGCCGATTTATAAAAGGATTTTCAAAGATAGCCTTTCCCATCACCTCTTTGCAAAGGAAGGGAAAAATATTTAAATGGACAAAAGAATATCAGGATATTTTTGAAAGATTAAAGCAGTTATTGACAACAGCACCTGTGTTAAGTGTAGCAGATCCGAATAAGGAATTCGAGGTCTGTACGAATGCGTGCAAGGAAGGTGTTGGGGCTGTATTATCACAAGAAGGGAAGGTAATTGCATATGAATCCCGCAAGCTAAAATATCATGAGCAGCGATATTCAGCTTATGATTTAGAGCTGGATGCAGTTGTGCACGCTCTCAGAGTATGGAGACATTACTTACTTGGGAAGAGATTTGTATTGAAGACTGATCATAGTAGTCTAACCAGCTACTTTAAACAAGCTGACCTGAACTCCCGACAAGCAAGGTGGAATGCTTTTTTAAGCGAATTTGATATTGATCTACAGCACTTAAAAGGAAAGGAGAACAAGGTTGCAGATGCATTGAGCAGAAAACTGCATAACATTTATGGATTATATGTTAACCAAATTGAAACCAGATTCCTAGAACAAATCAGAGAAGAAGCAAGTACCAGGATCCCTAGCAGATATTTGTGGCAGCATACACAAGAATCGAGGTTAGACTCCTATACCAATAGGTGTCATTTTTCATGATTGTCTTGATTGAACTATGGAATATGTTCAAACCTTTTTCTTGAGCAAAGGTGTTCCATATTCTTGAAAAACCAAAAAATCAAAAAATTTTAAAAATGTAAAGAGGGTGTACCCTAAAAAGAAAAAATCAAAGGGTAAGAAAAATAAATTGGTCAAAAAAGTGAAAGAAATGAACCCCAAAAAAAAATAGACCAAGGAAAGTGTGCAAATCCAAATGCCACTACTATTTCATCTTGTAATAAAACAATTGTGTGCAGCTTGTCAAACCTTTGCCACAATTCATGAATAGGTCAAACTGTTTAAACTTGACTTACTCATATTTCAATTTCATGTTATAGATTAGAGAATAAATATTTAGCCAAACAGTTTAATCTTGGCAGATAAGTAGCTAGGTAGAGTGAATAAAAGGTGCTCAACAGTTTAATCTGAGCCCTTGGATGTAATAAGGGTAGAAATAGATAGATCTATGATGTAAAAAGGAAAAGATTGAAAAGGGTTTGCAAGTCTAAATGCACCCTAATAAAGAAGAGAAAATGGTAGTGTTAAGTAGATAGGGTAGGTAGATGGTGCTGCAAAGTGTTATCTGATGAATGATGTTGCTACATGTTTTTGATCCTTTACTTTCATCATAAGTACTGAAGCAGGAAATACACTGGAAAATCACAGCAAGCAAAAGTCAAATTCATTAACTTCCCTTATCATTTTCCTCTCAAAAGTTTTACTAATTTTCCCCAAAAGTACTAAGGTAATTGGAGATCAAAGGGGCTCAAGGCATTTCCTTGACTTCTGGAGGGACCGGACCCTCGGCCTAATGATCAAAAAGACCTAAGCACTTGAGATAATTCATCATTGTTATCTTCCATCTTTAACCCTTTCCTAAGTAAAATCCTATTTTACTTACGAAAGTGATGCAAAATTCCATAAAAATTCCTCAAAATAGCTTGTTATTCTAAGTTTAAGTGTTGAAGACAAAATGTTGCAATTTACTTCACAAGTTATCACTTTCTTAGATATACAAGGATGTTTTGATTTTTCCTTGTCCTTTGCCATATTAACATTTAATTCTACTATATTAAATCCCTAGTGAAATCTCTTTTCCTAAGTATATAACTCCCTTTTTTTATAAATATCCCCAAAACCCATTTATTATAATGTTTACCAAAGTATATATTCCCGCACATTGAAAATAAACACCCCGCTTTATAAGCCCTTTGGTTAAAACTATAGCCTTATACATAAATTCCGCCCCTATGATGAATTAATTATATTAATTCATTCATCATATAATACTATAAGTATGTTTAATACCAAAACATATTAATAAACTTTGCAAAAGTCTATGCCATCGTGGTCCGTCCACGTGGCATTCCACCTGGCCAAACTCCGTCGCAATCCATTTCATAATATTCATGGGGTTAATTAATCATTTGGACTAATTAACAACCATTTCCGCCTATTAACTTTTCCCTGGGGTGATTAGATTACGCATTAAAACCTTTTAAAACCCCGACGGGCCCACCTTTGAAATCGCACAAGTTCCCCTCCCTTTCAGCCGTTGGATCGTCCGTTCGTTGATCAACGGTGATCGTTAATCCCGCTGCCCATCCCTTGCCAGCATGTTAACCAGCGGGGGATGGGCGGTTTTTGAAAAGTCAGCATTCCACGTGGCAAGTGTCCTGTGGAATCGCTGCCCTCGCAACTTTTACCGCCCTCGTCCATAAGCGGTGCGGGCTCACCGCTTACCACTTACCGCATACCGCCGGCCCCACTTCCCTACGTCACCCCGTACGTCGATGACGTCATCGCCTCGAAAAAAACAAAAACCCTTTTAATTTGTAAATAAGCCATTTTCCGTGTTTTTTCGGTTGTTTTTAGTTTCTGAAAGCGACAGAGCTCCCGCTGCAATTTTCAAATTTCACTGCAAATACACCAATTTACTCCGAAATTCCGCTGCGCCCGTGTTGAAGAACGTCCCTGCCATTGCTCATTACCTGTTAAAGAACCAGTTTCCATCTAAAAACAGGTATTTATCATTTCGCGCCCCGACTGTAAGTCAAGCTTAGTTTCCTTTGATTTTTCTCTGAAAAAGTGGTTAAAAATCATTGCTGAGTCCTCCCTGAAGATTTTAAACCTGTGAAATTGCCCCCAAAACCTGCACATTGTTCCAATTTCCTCCTTTGTCAGATATCCCGTCCGGTCTGTAAGAAAAAAACGAAAACCTCCATTTTGAATCCACAAGAACCAAAATGGAGGTCCCGACAGCTCTAAATATCACTCCACTGAATGCTCCTCATCGGGAATTGGACTATCTACCTCTGATAGATGAAGATTTCCAAATAAAAGACCTGGGTTTCGATGAAAGTCCCCGATTGAGCTTCTGTCGCTGCAGAGACGAATTCTCAAAAGGGCAAGACCTTATAGGGTTATGGGAATCCAATCTCCCAAGGTATCTCATCCCCTCAGTCCTTATTTTCCCAGAAATTATCCACTGCTATCATGCCAATTATGATCCAAATCAGAAAGCAGTTTTATCCCCAAGTCAAAGCATATCAAAATCAAAGAGTATCAGTGGATAAAGTGTATCAGGTAAAAGTCAGAGTGAAAAGTCAAAACGAAGTTACAGAGCAGTCAAAGGTAAACAGTAAAAATGAAGTTACAGAGGCAGTAAAATGGTAAAAATAAATGAAATTACTTTCACCAAAATTGAAGTTTGTCTAAAGTGAAAGTAAAACAGTCAAAAGAGCAAGAAAGTAAAAAGATGAAAAAACATAACAAGAAGGAACATTTTTGCAGAAATTACATGTTTTAGTCATTATTTTTCAGAAAATATTGTGACCAATACAAGATGAATTTTGCAAAACTGAAGGAGGTTTATGTTCTTAAGAGTATCATCTACAAAAACCTCTCTCACTTTCCTAACAGCTATTATGGTTTTGGAAATATTAAACAATGTTGAAAAGCACGTTTTGCAGAAAATTACAGTCAAGTCATCATTTTGCAGAGAATATTGTGGCCAATAAGAAATACATTTCACAAAACTGAAGGAGGTTTTTGTTCCTAAGAGACCCATCTACAAAAACCTATCTCATTTTTTGCACAGTGGTTTTATAATGAGAGATACATGCGCATCTTTACAGGCCATTTTTCAGACTCTGTAAAACTCTGTTTTACGCATATTTTTACAGAGAATATTATGCACAGCTGGAGAGGAATTTTGGGAAACTGAAAGCGTTTTATCTCACCAACATATTAATCCACAATAACCTCTTTCACTTTTTACATATCTATTACGGATTGAGAAATACGAAGATATCATTGGACCCTAAGTTTGCAGAATTGTTGGAGCAGATTGCACAAAGAAAGGAAGCAGTTAGTGACTTGGATGCCTCATCATCAACTAAGATTTGGATCAAATTCGAATTCTCCTCTTTGTCATCACCTATCCATCAAAAATAGTGCCAAATAGTTTGAGTGTCCTTTACTTTAGTTCTATTTATGTAAATAGTTTGAGAGATTTGTGAACCAATTTTGATATTTGTTTCAAGATATTTTAGTTTAGAATTTGTATAAATACTCCACTCTTGGAAGCATTTGGGGTGGATTCTATTACTCTGCTGTAACATTGAGATTTTCGGAATAAAATCTTTTGGAGAAATTTACTTGTGGCTTGCTGGATGACGATTTGAAAGCACTGGACTTGTTGCAGGATTCATGTGTTGGACTACAGTTCAATAAGTGCTTCTACCTTTGTCTGAAATTTTCTATTAGTTTATAATACCATCATATCCATGTCTGCATAATTTACATAAAGGTTTAAAACAGAATTTGCTTAATTGTACTCTGTTTTCAAATGTGATTGTTCTTAATGTTTTCTTCTAAATTAGCTATAAGCATGAATTCTTAAATGCTCCTGCTTCGCTAATTTAAACATTGTTTGATTACTATAACACGGAATTCTTCATTGCTCTTTGTTTGTAGTCATTTCACTTCTTTCTTTTGAACATGGTGAAAGATTCTTAATTGCCTTTCATCCCTTCAAGATCATCCCACCCACTTTAAATTTTAAGGATTTTTCTCTGTCTAGCTATCTTGCCCTGTAATACCATCTTGTGCGTAGAATAGAAATCCAGTAAAGCCATCCTTTGACTCCATAGCCCAATGGACTGAAAGCTCTCAGCCTTGCCCTTATTTTGTGGATTCCACCAATTTCCCAAAACAAATTTAGAATCTATAACTAGCCTAAAAAATTTCAAGAACAAAGATAAATTATAAAGAGAGAGCCCTCTCTGGATGCAGATTGGCTAGATTCTGCATCTAAAAGGTTGGTTTGTGGTTACCTCGGGTATACTTTCCTCTTACACAACTTCTAGGAAAACCTGAGTGATAACATAGTGGCGACCATACTGGGAATCTGAATCATCTTTATTTGTTAATATTGTTCACTTATAAGCTATAGACAGAGTCTGAAGATCAGCCAGGAAGCCTTTGAAATTGCTTTTGCTTTGCAATTGCAAAAGTAAATAAATGCTGCTTCAGTCTATCTCTGATTTAGCTTATATACTGAACCTTAGTTTCAAAAATTTCAATCAGACTCTCTAGTTTAATAAATCTTTGAGAAAATTTTAATTAAAAATCTTAAATTTCTTGAAGAGTTTGTAGAAGTTGTTTTGAAAATACTCAAAATTTGGTTTCCTGAAGAACTGACTTTTTCTTCAGAATTGTTTTACAGGTTTAGATCTGATCTATGATGGTGGACATGGATCAGACACACAAAGGTTAAAATCATCCACCTGGCGACTCCAAATCAATTTCAGAATCAAGACTCCACTGGAGGAATGAACCTCAAAGAACAATATGGAAAGATCAGGCTTTCAACTTGGATTGTTATCCAAGACATTATGTTCTTTCGAAATTGATAGAGTTTTCCAATGTATATTGTATTTTAGAGAAGATCTTAGAGTAGTTTTTAATTTATCTCTTTTGAAAATTGTAAATATAAAATCTCCATGCACATTTGAGCATCATTCTTCTGACTCTTTTGATATCATTTTCCAATCAAGACACTGTTGATTAGAGATCCAGAGCTTCAAGTTTCAGATCAATTCCAAAACCAAATAATCCATATTCCAAAGCATTAATAGTGATACTGGATGACATGGTTTATGGAAAATCTTCCATTTGATGAAATTTTAAATGAATTCAAGGATGAGTTATCAAAACTTCAGTTTGATGAGGATTTTCTAAGAGATTTCTTTCTTCTTTTTAAATCAAGAAAATGTTCTCCTCGAGTTAAAAAATGGCTTCTTGATATAATTTCTGAAAATTATGAAAATGAAATCAAACTTTTGCATTCTCAAATTCAGTCATATAATTTCCGAAATCCTAAAGAGTTCTTTGAAAATCTTCCTTCTCCAAAGCAAGAGGAAATTGTACTATCTTTTGACTTGCATATTGAAGATGATTATTCTTTTAAACACAAGACTGAAGAGATAAGTTCATGGTCTAATATTCATAATTCAATTGAACAATTAGTCATTGAAGGCCTGGAAGTAAATAACATACATCATGCTTTTATTGATCCTATATTAGATTATATGGAGAATATTTTTAGCTCAAATATGCAAATATGTTTTATCCATGAGGATCAAATATATCAACAATTTCCATTTCACATCTTATCGTTGATTATAAAGGCACATGATCATAATATACTTCCAATTTTGATCACAAGCAATCAAGTTATCCATTTATTTTTACAGCTACTTGATTGGCTTCATTGGAATTTTTGTATTACCTGATTCAATAAGACTTTTAGTAGATTAGAGTAGGTAAATGAGTGCTAATAAGCTCAGAATTTTGAGCATTTTTTTAGTTGTCAATTTTTAGCTAGTTTTTCATTAAGTTGGTTTGAAAATTTTTGTGTGTTGTTTTAGTTTCAAATCAGATTTCAGGTTGCAGAAAAAGGACTATATTCAATTCAAGATTTCCAACTGGGAAACGCAGTTTGGATTGGATGGTGAATTGCTGAAGTTGAAGCCCGAAGTGAAGGCCCTAAGTTTCAGAAGTTGCACTATCATATGTACAATAAAGCTACCAGAAGAAGGAGATTACATAGTTCAGTTTGAAGACATGTTGAGGCATCTGACCTGCTGTTCTTGACTTTCCACAAGGAAAAGCCATCCCCAAGTGGAGCCAATGTTAGCCTCCTATATCAATAGGTTTCATCTTTCATGATTGTCTTGATGGAAGTGTGGAATATGTTCAAACCTTCTTACTTGAGAAAAGGTGTTCCATATTCTTTAAAACCAAAAAAATAAAAAAATTTAAAAAATGTAAAGAGGGTATACCCTAAAAGAAAGATCAAAGGGTAAAAAGAATAAAATGGTCAAAAAAGAGAAAGAAATGAACCCCAAGCAAAAAATAGACCAAGGAAAGTGTGCAAATCCAAATGCCACTAATTTTTACTCTGTTGTAATAAATCAATTGTGTGCAGCTTGTGAAACTTTTTCCACAATTCATGAATAAGTCAAACTGTTTAAACTTGGCTTAGTCATATTTCAATTTCATGTTATAGATTAGAGAATAATATCTAGCCAAACAGTTTAATCTTGGCAGATAAGTAGCTAGGTAGAGTGAATAAAAGGTGCTCAACAGTTTAATCTGAGCCCTTGGATGTAATAAGGGTAGAAATAGATAGATTTATCATGTAAAAAGAAAAAGATTGAAAAGGGTTTTCAAGTCTAAATGCACCCTAATAAAGAAGAGAAAATGGTAGTGTTAAGTAGATAGGGTAGGTAGATGGTGCTGCAAAGTGTTATCTGATGAATGATGCTGCTACATGTTTTTGATCATTCAATTTCATCACAAGTACTAAAGCAAGAAATACACTGGAAAATCACAGCAAGCAAAGTCAAATTCATTAACCTCCCTCATCATTTTCCCCCTCAAGAGTTTTACTAATTTTCCCCAAAAAAGTACTAAGGTATTTGGAGATCAAAAGGGCTCAAGGCATTTCCTTGACTTCTGGAGGGACCGGACCCTCGGCCTAATGATCAAAAATATCTAAGCACTTGAAATAATCCATCATTGATTATCTTCCATCTTTAACTTTTTCCTAAGTAAAACCCTATTTTACTTAGGAAACTGATGCAATATTCCATAAAATTCCTCAAAACAACTTGTTATTCTAAGTTTAAGTGTTGAAGATAAAATGTTGCAATTTACTTCATAAGTTATCACTTTCTTAGATGTACAAAGATGTTTTGATTTTCCTTGTCCTTTATCATATTAACATTTGATTTTACTATATTAAATCCCTAGTGAAATCCCTTTTCCTAAGTATATAACTCCCTTTTCTATAAATATCCCCAAAACCCTTTATTATAATGTTTTACCAAAGTATATATTCCCGCACATTAAAAATAAAACCCCATCTTACAAACCCTTTGGTGAAATATATCTTTATAACATTAATCCCCGCCCCTATGGTGAATTAGTTATGTATTGATTAATTTACCATATAATAAAAATATATACAAAAAACTTTAGACATACGACAAGTATGTTTAATACCAAAACATGTCAATAAACTTTGCGAAAGTCTATGCCACCGTCAGCATTCCACGTGGCATTCCACCTGGCCAAACTCCGCCGCAATCCATTTCATAATTTCACGGGGTTAATTAATCATTTGGACTAATTAACAACCATTGCCGCCTATTAACTTTTCCCCGGGATGATTACATTACGCATTAAAACCTTTTTAAACCTTGACGGGCCCACCTTTGAAATCGCACAAGTCCTCATCCCTTTCAGCCGTTGGATCATCCGTTCGTTGATCAACGGTGATCATCAATCCCGCTGCCCATCCCTTGCCAGCATGTTAACCAGCGGGGGATGGGCGGTTTTTGAAAAGTCAGCATTCCCCGTGGCGTTAAAACTATGGAATCGCTCCCCCCGCGTCCTTTACCGCCTTCGTCCATAAGCGGTGCGGGCTCACCGCTTACCGCTTACCGCATACCGCCGGCCCCACTTCCCTACGTCACCCCGTACGTCAATGACGTCATTACCTCGAAAAAGACAAAAACCCTTTTGACTTGTAAATAAGCCATTTTTCGTGTTTTTTCGGTTATTTTTAGTTTCTGAAGGAGACAGAGCTCCCGCTGCAATTTTCAAATTCCACTGCAAATACACCAATTTACTCCGAAATTCAGCTGCGCCCGTGTTGAAGAACGTCCCCGCCATTGTTCATTACCTGTTAAAGAACCAGTTTCCATCTAAAAACAGGTATTTATCATTTCGCGCCCCGACTGCAAGTCAAGCTTAGTTTCCTTTGTTTTTTCTCTGAAAAAGTGGTTAAAAATCATCGCTGAGTCCTCCCTGAAGATTTTAAGCCTGTGAAATTGCCCCCAAAACTTGAAAATTGTTTCAACTTCCTCCATTTCAGATATCCCGGTCAGTCTGTAAGGAAAAAATGAAAACCTCCATTTTGAATCCACAAGAACCAAAATGGAGGCCCCGGCAGCTCTTAATATCACTCCATTGAATGCTCCTCACCGTGAATTAGACTATTTACCTCTGATAGATGAAGATTTCCAAATTAAAGACCTGCATTTTGATGAAAGTCCCCTATTGAGCTATTGTCACTGCAGAGACGAATACTCAAAGGGGCAAGATCTTATAGGGTTGTGGGAATCCAATTTCCCGAGATATCTCATCCCCTCAGTCCTTATTTTCCCAGAAATTATCCACTGCTCTCATGCCAATTATGATCCAAATCAGAAAGCAGTTTTATCCCCAAGTCAAAGCGTATCAAAATCAAAGAGTATCAGTGGATAAAGTGTATCAGATAAAAGTCAGAGTGAAAAGTCAAAACAAAGTTACAGAGCAGTCAAAGGTAAACAGTAAAAATGAAGTTACAGAGAAGTCAAAGGTAAACAGTAAAAATGAAGTTACAGAGGCAGTAAAATGGTAAAAAGAGATGAAAATACTTTCACCAACATTGAAGTTTATCTAAAGTGAAAGTAAAACAGTCAAAGGAACAAAAAAGTGAAAAGATGAAAAATACAACAAGAAGGAACATTTTTGCAGAAATTGCATATTTCAGTAATAGTTTTGCAGAAACTATTGTGATCAATAAAAAATGAATTTTACAAAACTGAAGTAGGTTTATGTTCTTAAGAGGACCATCTACAAAAACCTCTCTCACTTTTATAACAGCTATTATGGTTTTGGAAATATTAAACAATGTTGAAAAGCACTTTTTGCAGAAAATTACAGTCAAGTCATCATTTTGCAGAGAATATTGTGGCCAATTAGAAATACATTTCACAAAAATGAAGGAGGTTTTTGTTCCTAAGAGACCCATATACAAAAAACTATCTCAGTTTTTGCACAGTGGTTTTATAATGAGAGATACATGCGCATCTTTACAGGCCATTTTTCAGACTCTGTAAAACTCTGTTTTACGCATATTTTTTACAGAGAATATTATGCACAGCTGGAGAGGAATTTTGGGAAACTGAAAGAGTTTTATCTCACCAACATATTAATCCACAATAACCTCTTTTACTTTTTACATATCTATTACGGATTGAGAAATACAAAGATATCATTGGACCCCAAGTTTGCAGAATTGTTGGAGCAGATTGCACAAAGAAAGGAAGCAGTTAGTGACTTGGATGCCTCATCATCAAATAAGAGTTGGATCAAATTCGAATTCTCCTCTTTGTCATCACCTATCCATCAAAAATAGTGCCAAATAGTTTGAATGTCCTTTACTTTAGTTCTATTTATGTAAATAGTTGGAGAGATTTGTGAACCAATTTTGATATTTGTTTCAAGATATTTTAGTTTAGAATTTGTATAAATAAACCCTCAAAGAGAGTGTTGAGGGTGGATTCTATTACTCTGCTGTAACATTGAGATTTTCGGAATAAAAGCTTTTGGAGAAATTTACTTGTGGCTTGCTGGATGACGATTTGAAAGCACTGGACTTGTTGCAGGATTCATGTGTTGGACTACAGTTCAATAAGTGCTTCTACCTTTTGTCTGAAATTTTATATTAGTTTATAATACCATCATATCCATGTCTGAATAATTTACATAAAGGTTTAAAACAGAATTTGCTTAATTGTACTTTGTTTTCAAATGTGATTGTTCTTAATGTTTTCTTCTAAATTAGCTATAAGCATGAATTCTTAAATGCTCCTGCTTCGCTAATTTAAACACTATTGATTGCTATAATAAAGAATCCTTCATTGCTCTTTGTTTGTAGTCAATTCATTTCTTCCTTTTGAACCATGGTGAAAGATTCTTAGTTGCCTTTCATCCCTTCAAGATCATTCCACCCACTTTAAATTTTAAGGATTGTTCTCTGTCTAGCTATCTTGCCCTGTAATACCATCTTGTGCGTAGAATAGAAATCCAGTAAAGCCATCCTTTGACTCCATAGCCCAATGGACTGAAAACCCTCAACCTTGCCCTTAGTTTGTGGATTCCACCATTTTCCCAAAACAAATTTTGAATCTATAACTAGCCTAAAACCTTCGAAAAACAAAGATAAATTATAAAGAGAGAGCCCTCTCTGGATGCAGATTGGCTAGATTCTGCATCTAAAAGGTTGGTTTGTGGTTACCTCGGGTATAATTTCCTCTTACACAACTTCTAGGAAAACCTGAGTGATAACAGGTGGTTCACGCAATCAGAAGAATCCCATGGAAGTTACAGTTTTAATATGCTCTAGAATTCTGTCTTAGAGAGGTGTCTTGGGTAAAATTGTCATAACTTTTGTTTTGGGCATCCGAATTAAATTTCATAATAATTGGTTGAAATTGAATAGACTGTAGTTTCTTGCCTTGAATTTTCAAGAAAAAAGGTTGAAACATTGAGACACGCAAGTTCGTACAAGTTCATTCTACTGAACCATTCCATAAGCAGGTCATCTGAAGAGATTTTACCTAAATATACCTTGAAGAATACAATATTTCTCTAACAAAATGTTGTGTTGGAAAGAGAACACAAAGGGATACTATAGGACAGAATTTCAGACCTTGGGAGAACCATATTATAGAGATACAACAGTTTCAAGATCAAACTCGAAAAATGTAGAAAAAATGTATGTATTTCTTTTTAATTTATATAACTTTTTCTTCAAAATTCAATCTAAAGTGATTCAAAGGGCATAGTAAAGAATATATATCATTATTCAGTTGGAATATTCCTCGAAATAATAAAATTAACTCATAGTAGGAAAATATAAATCTTTACTATAGTGCATGAATAAGAGGATGAAATGGAACATGATATATTAGAATTACAATACCAAGTGCAACAATATTTTCTGTTACAAAGAGTAACCAAATTAAATTGGAAGCAATGATGGATGTCAAAATGGATGGTTTATAAGTAAACATAAAAAGAGACATCGAAGGTTTTAAGGATTATTTAAAAGTAGAGATGGAAATTTTTAAAATAGACATGGATGTGTTGAATGTCAAATTGCAATAATTGACAATGTTGTTGCAAGAGAGGCTTCCTACGGGTGATGAGGTAATCCTTGAAAATCATGTATGGAAAAAAGAAATATAAATTATGATTTTAGAGACTCTAATGTTTGGTTTAAGAACAACCACATTCCAAAGATCAACATGAGGAAGTTTGATGACAAGTATCTAGTAACATTGATACTACAACTGGAGCAATTCTTTGATCTACATAATGTGCACCACACATAAAAGGTATTCATTGCAACTTTATATTTAGAACCCAATATGTTTGTGTGGTATTTATGGATGTGTTCTTGTCAATTACTTGTAACTTTGTAAGTTTTTATTGAAGAATTGATCCCACATTATGATGATACAAATAACAACACCTTCTTTATCCAACTCATAAATCTAAAAAAAAATGGATCAATGGCAAAACACATTGAGGACTTCCAAAGACTGCATATCAAGGTAACTAATATTCCTGAGGAGCATATGATTGATTTCTTAATATGGGATTTACAGGATATTATCCAACATGAGGCTCCCCTTTGGGAACCTAAGACATTGGACAAGGAATTTAGTGTGGGAATAAAAGTTGAAAGACAAGTTGTAGCAACAAGGAGGTCTACCACTCAGTACTAGAACGATGGAAGTATTTCTCCTCCTATTCTTCCACAACCTACAAGGTTGACATGAGAGTAACTGGAGGAAAAATGACCAAAAGGAATTTGTTACAGTTGTGATAAAAAATACATTAAAGCTGAAAAATGTGGTGAGAATAAATTATCTTACAGCGATTGTGAAGAGGAGGAAGAAAATGAACAAGAAAAATTAAAAGAAGAAGATATACATAAAAAACAAACACCAAGAGTTGAAAAATAATAAATGAATCTAACCATATCATGTAATGCATTGGCAAGAGTTACCCCTCCTCAAAATATTAAGGTAAGAAAGAGTTAATTTTATTGTTTTATTCTGGAAGTACCCATGGTTTTATTCCTTATAAGATATCCAAGGATTTGAATTAATTTTTATTCCAAGTAAAAGAGTGTCGAGTGATGGTTGTAGAAGGAGTAATTATAAATTTCTCAAGGAAATTCCATAATATCAATCTAACTATGGGGAAATATGTATTGAATAATCTGATGGTTGACATTCATTGGGTGGTGTTGTTGTTGTATTAGAAGTCTAATGGTTACAATATTTGAGGATGATACCTTTTATTTTTCAAGAACGTTTTTTTAAAAAAATTTGTGAATGAAGGGAAATTGAATTAAGGGGTATTTATAGGAAACGTCCTAAGATGATCAACTCTATTGGCATGAAAAATATTTTTAAGAAACATAGAGGTGTAATTGCACAATTATACTCACTAGGTGCTCAAATCTATAAGTCTCCCATTTCTCCAAATATCCAAACCTGAGTCCATCAAAATTGTTCCAAGGTATTTGATACTCCCAAGGGTATCCCACCTATTCATGATCATTATCATGCTATTCACTCGATTTTCGGAGGTGTCCTCCAAACATTAGACCTTAAAAATGTCCCTATGCCAAAAAGAGTGAAACTGAACATATGGTTGCATTTAAATGATATAGGTCGTTGAAAATGGAACAAAAAAAGATTATAATTTAATTTTCCCATGAATTAAATTACAAGAACATTGTAATTCCACATGACATGACAATTGTATGAGTTAACTAAGTCAGCTTGATGTAGTTGGTTCAATTAATTCTAGTTGAAGTTTTAACTTCAGTCGTGTAGAGCAGATCCTACTTTATAGGAGCCTTGGTTGAGTTTATTTTGAGTTGTAATTAATTAATTCATTTTAACTACGTTAAACTAAGTTAAGCTAGTTCCAACTGTTGGAGGAACTAGTAGGAGGTCTAGTAGTGGAGAGAAGCTTCAACGTTCAACCAATTAACTGATAATTCAACCATAAATAACTCGCGCATGTCTGATCTATGAGTTACCAAGTTGAGTTTGGAGTTCAAGGGAAGTGTACTATGAGTTGTATAATTATCCAAATTGTACAGGTGGTGCACGCAATCAGAAGAATCCCATGGAAGTTACAGTTTTAATATGCTCTAGAATTCTATTAGAGAGGTGTCTTGGGTAAAATTGTCATAACTTTTGTTTTGGGCATCCAAATTAAATTTCATAATAATTGGTTGAAATTGAATAGACTGTAGTTTCTTGCGTTGCAGTTTCAAGGAAAAAGGTTGAAACATTGAGACATGCAAGTTCGTACAAGTTCATTCTACTGAACCATTCCATAAGCATGTCATCTGAAGAGATTTTACCTAAATATACCATGAAGAATACAATATTTCTCTAACTAGTTGTGTTGGAAAGAGGACACAAAGGGATACTATAGGAGATAATTTCAGACCTTGGGAGAACCATATTATAGAGATACAACAATTTCAAGATCAAACTCGAAAAATGTAGAAAAAATGTATGTATTTCTTTTTAATTTATATAACTTTTGCTTCAAAAGTCAGTCTAAAGTGATTCAAAGGGCATAGTAAAGAATTTATATCATTATTCGGTTGGAATATTCCTCGAAATATTAAAATTAACTCATAGTAGGAAAATATATATCTTTACTATAGTGCATGAATAAGAGGATGAAATGGAACATGATATATTAGAATTACAATACCAAGTGCAACAATATTTTATGTTACAAAGAGTAACCAAATTAAACTGGAAGCGATGATGGATGTCAAAATGGATGGTTTATAAGTAAACATAAAAAGAGACATCGAAGGTTTTAAGGATTATTTAAAAGTAGAGATGGAAATTTTTAAAATAGACATGGATGTGTTGAATGTGAAATTGCAAGGATTGACAATGTTGTTGTAAGAGAGGCTTCCTACGGGTGATGAGGTAATCCTTGAAAATCATGTATGGAAAAAAGGAATATGAATTATGATTTTAGAGACTCCAATGTTCGGTTTAAGAACAACCACATTCCAAATATCAACATGAGGAAGTTTGATGACAAGTATCCAGTAACATGGATACTACAACTGGATCAATTCTTTGATCTACATAATGTGCACCACACATAAAAGGTATTCATTGCAACTTTATAATTAGAACCCAATAAGTTTGTGTGGTATTTATGGATGTGTTCTTGTCAATTACTTGTAACTTTGTAAGTTTTTATTGAATAATTGATCCCACATTATGATGATACAAATAACAACACCTTCTTTATCCAACTCATAAATCTAAAAAAAAAATGGATCAATGGCAAAACACATTGAGGATTTCCAAAGACTGCATATCAAGGTAACTAATATTCCTGAGGAGCATATGATTGATTTCTTAATATGGGATTTATAGGATATTATCCAACATGAGGCTCCCCTTTGGGAACCTAAGACATTGGAAAAGGAATTTAGTGTGGGAATAAATGTTGAAACACAAGTTGTGGCAACAAGGAGGTCTACCACTCAGTACTAGAACGATGGACGTATTTCTCCTCCTATTCTTCTACAACCTACAAGGCTGACATGAGACTAACTGGAGGAAAAATGACCAAAAGGAATTTGTTACAATTGTGATGAAAAATACAATAAAGGTGACAAATGTGGTGAGAATAAAATGAACAAGAAAAATTAAAAGAAGAAGATATACATAAAAAAAAAACACCAAGAGTTGAAAAATAATAAATGAATCTAACCATATCGTGTAATGCATTGGCGAGAGTTACCACTACTCAAAATATTAAGGTATGAAAGAGTTAATTTTATTGTTTTATTCTAGAAGTACCCATGGTTTTATTCCTTATAAGATATCCAAGGATTTGAATTAATTTTTATTCCAAGTACAAGAGTGTCAAGTGATGGTTGTAGAAGGAGTAATTATAAATTTCTCAAGGAAATTCCATAATATCAATCTAACTATGGGGAAATATGTATTGAATAATCTGATGGTTGACATTCATTGGGTGGTGTTGTTGTTGTATTAGAAGTCTAATGGTTACAATATTTGGGGATGATACCTTTTATTTTTCAAGAATGTTTTTTGAAAAAATTTTGTGAATGAAGGGAAATTGAATGAAGGGGTATTTATAATAAACCTCTTAAGATGATCAACTCTATTGGCATGAAAAATATTTTTAAGAAACATGGAGGTGTAATTGCACAATTATACTCACTAGGTGCTCAAATCTATAAGTCTCCCATTTCTCCAAATATCCAAACCTGAGTCCATCAAAATTGTTCCAAGGTATTTGATACTCCCAAGTGTATCCCACCTATTCATGATCATTATCATGCTATTCACTCGATTTTGGGAGGTGTCCTCCAAACATCAGACCTTAAAAATATCCCTATGCCAAAAAGAGTGAAATTGAACATATGGTTGCATTTAAATGATATAGGTCGTTGAAAATGGAACAAAAAAAGATTATAATTTAATTTTCCCATGAATTAAATTACAAGAACATTGTAATTCCACATGACATGACAATTGTATGAGTTAACTAAGTCAGCTTGATGTAGTTGGTTCAATTAATTCTAGTTGAAGTTTTAACTTGAGTCATGTAGAGCAGATCCTACTTTATAGGAGCCTTGGTTGAGTTTATTTTGAGTTGTAATTAATTAATTAATTTTAACTAAGTTAAAGTGAGTTAAGCTAGTTCCAACTGTTGGAGGAACTAGTAGGAGGTCTAGTAGTGGAGAGAAGCTTCAACATTCAACCAATTAATTGATAATTCAACCATAAATAACTTATGCATGTGTGATCTATGAGTTACCAAGTTGAGTTTGGAGTTCAAGGGAAGTGTACTATGAGTTGTATAATTATCCAAATTGTACAGGTGGTGCATGCAATCAGAAGAATCCCATGGAAGTTATAGTTTTAATATGCTCTAGAATTCTGTCTTAGAGAGGTGTCTTGGGTAAAATTGTCATAACTTTTTTTTTGGGCATCCAAATTAAATTTCATAATAATTGGTTGAAATTGAATAGACTGTAGTTTCTTGCATTGCATTTTCAAGGGAAAAGGTTGAAACATTGAGACATGCAAGTTCGTACAAGTTCATTCTACTGAACCATTCCATAAGTAGGTCATCTGAAGAGATTTTACCTAAATATACCTTGAAGAATACAATATTTCTCTAACTAGTTGTGTTGGAAAGAGGACACAAAGGGATACTATAGGACAGAATTTCAGACCTTGGGAGAACCATATTATAGAGATACAACAATTTCAAGATCAAACTCGAAAAATGTAGAAAAAATGTATGTATTTCTCTTTAATTTATATAACTTTTGCTTCAAAAGTCAGTCTAAAGTGATTCAAAGGGCATAGTAAAGAATATATATCATTATTCGGTTGGAATATTCCTTGAAATAATAAAATTAACTCATAGTAGGAAAATATAAATCTTTACTATAGTGCATGAATAAGAGGATTAAATGGAACATGATATATTAGAATTACAATACCAAGTGCAACAATATTTTCTGTTACAAAGAGTAACCAAATTAAATTGGAAGTGATGATGGATGTCAAAATGGATGGTTTATAAGTAAACATAAAAAGAGACATTGAAGGTTTTAAGGATTATTTAAAAGTAGAGATGGAAATTTTTAAAATAGACATGGATGTGTTGAATGTCAAATTGCAAGGATTGACAATGTTGTTGCAAGAGAGGCTTCCTACTGGTGATGAGGTAATCCTTGAAAATCATGTATGGAAAAATGAAGTATGAATTATGATTTTAGAGACTCCAATGTTCGGTTTAAGAAAAACCACATTCCAAAGATCAACATGAGGAAGTTTGATGACAAGTATCCAGTAACATGGATACTACAACTGGAGCAATTCTTTGATCTACATAATGTGCACCACACATAAAATGTATTCATTGCAACTTTATATTTAGAACCCAATAAGTTTGTGTGGTATTTATGGATGTGTTCTTGTCAATTACTTGTAACTTTGTAAGTTTTTATTAAAGAATTGATCCCACATTATGATGATACAAATAAGAACACCTTCTTTATCAAACTCATAAATCTAAAAAAAAAATGGATCAATGGCAAAACACATTGAGGACTTCCAAAGACTGCATATCAAGGTAACTAATATTCCTGAGGAGCATATGATTGATTTCTTAATATGGGATTCACAGGATATTATCCAACATGAGGCTCCCCTTTGGGAACCTAAGACATTGGACAAGGAATTTAGTGTGGGAATAAAAGTTGAAAGACAAGTTGTGGCAACAAGGAGGTCTACCACTCAGTAATAGAATGATGGAAGCATTTCTCCTCCTATTCTTCCACAACCTACAAGGTTGACATGAGAGTAACTGGAGGAAAAATGACCAAAAGGAATTTGTTACAGTTGTGATAAAAAATACATTAAAGGTGACAAATGTGGTAAGAATAAATTATCTTACAGCGATTGTGAAGAGGAGGAAGAAAATGAAGAAGAAAAATTAAAATAAGAAGATATACATAAAAAACAAACACCAGGAGTTGAAAAATAATAAATGAACCTAACCATATCGTGTAATGCATTGGCAATAATTACCATTCCTCAAAATATTAAGGTAAGAAAGAGTTAATTTTATTGTTTTGTTCTGGAAGTACCCATGGTTTTATTCCTTATAAGATATCCAAGGATTTGAATTAATTTTTATTCCAAGTACAAGAGTGTCAAGTGATGGTTTAGAAGGAGTAATTATAAATTTCTCAAGGAAATTCTATAATATCAATCTAACTATGGGGAAATATGTATTGAATAATCTGATGGTTGACATTCATTGGGTGGTGTTGTTGTTGAATTAGAAGTCTAATGGTTACAATATTTGGGGATGATACCTTTTATTTTTCAAGAATGTTTTTTGAAAAAATTTTGTGAATGAAGGGAAATTGAATTAAGGGGTATTTATAGGAAACCTCCTAAGATGATCAACTCTTTGGAATGAAAAATATTTTTAAGAAACATGGAGGTGTAATTGCACAATTATACTGACTAGGTGCTCAAATGTATAAGTCTCCGATTTCTCCAAATATCCAAACCTGAGTCCATTAAAACTGTTCCAAGGTATTTGATACTCCCAAGGGTATCCCACCTATTCATGATCATTATCATGCTATTCACTCAATTTTGGGAGGTTTCCTCCAAACATCAGACCTTAAAAATATCCCTATGCCAAAAAGAGTGAAACTGAACATATGGTTGCATTTAAATGATATAGGTCGCTGAAAATGGAACAAAAAAAGATTATAATTTAATTCTCCCATGAATTAAATTACAAGAACATTGTAATTCCACATGACATGACAATTGTATGAGTTAACTAAGTCAGCTTGATGTAGTTGGTTCAATTAATTCTAGTTGAAGTTTTAACTTGAGTCATGTAGAGAAGATCCTACTTTATAGGAGCCTTGGTTGAGTTTATTTTGAGTTGTAATTAATTAATTCATTTTAACTAAGTTAAAGTGAGTTAAGCTAGTTCCAACTGTTGGAGGAACTAGTAGGAGGTCTAGTAGTGGAGAGAAGCTTCAACGTTCAACCAATTAACTGATAATTCAACCATAAATAACTCATGCATGTGTGATCTATGAGTTACCAAATTGATTTTGGAGTTCAAGGGAAGTGTACTATGAGTTGTATAATTACCCAAATTGTACAGGTGGTGCATGCAATTAGAAGAATCCCTATGATGTATTGCGTATTTGGGGATGATGAATTTCCATAATTAATAGGGGTTAATCAGCAAGGAAACAATGCAAGGAAATAGAGACTTGGGAAATAAAATAATTGGTTAAGTATTGGCTTAGGCTTGTCTAGGAAGTAGTGAGATAGATAGATATAGTTCAGTGGTTGCTCAAGCTTGAGGAATTAATTGTGATATTCTCATAGTTTTTCTAACTAATTCAATATGCATATAACAAGGTTTTTAGTTGTGGCTTTCCCAAGGAAATAGTTATGTAATATGTTGATTGAATTCTTTATCTTGTATTCTTCGTGATTTTGTGATTGTTAGTAGTTTCCGCAGTTGGTAGAGTAGATTCAAGTCTATTATTTTAACAAATTATAATTAGCATTTTGAATATAAAAGGATTTTCTAGATGGTATCGGAGTTGAAATCAAAATATAAGAGAAGAATACGAGTTTTCCCTTGTAGGAGGAACAATTTTTGTAGATCTAGTCTCCAAAGCTAGCTACAGGATTAGGATGGCATTCTACTCTCTAAGGATCGAGTATGTCCTTGAGGGTATCTTGAATTACATTGTTTGGAAGGACCAGATGGAAGCAGTCATAGAAGATAATGGTTTGATGGAATACATTGATAACAATTTTTTGGAACCAATAACTATAGATGCACAACATCTATAAGGGTAGAAGAATAATGTAGCAAAGGAAAGCATGATCTTTCTCGAAGGAGTTCGAGATCATATTATATCAAACCTCCAGAGGAAGGAGACTCCATATGAAATGTGGAAGGCCTTGAAAAACTTGGTGTAGAAATTTAATATAATATGCATGTATATTACCGGACTCCCCTCATATAACAATTAAATCCACTATTAAATACAAAATCCTTGTACTCAATTCTTTGCGGAACTTAAATTGCCAATTGCAAAACACATGAAGAAAAATCAAGCTCACATAACAAGATGTTTTACAAAGAAATCTTAAAGAAAAAAACCCCAACTATCATATATTATGTATACAAGGAATCATGAAACAATCTCATACAAAGCTCAGCGCTTAGAGCTCTAAGTACAATATACAATCATCTCACACTGTCATGCAAAATTTTTCATATCTATGCACCAATTTCTTGCCTCCTAACAACCTGCCTGCACTGCGCAATCCCTACTGAAGAAGATCCCTGAATGAATTCGATCTTGCCTTTCTTTGACTGTGCAATCCTCGTTGGAAACTCCAATGTGTGTAGATGCATTGAATGCATCACTATAGTCAAAACTGATAGTCAAACACACCCTTTCACCTATCTCTCCACTGGGTCTCCACTGGATCTGACATGCAAGTAGTTAACTGTTGTATTTCTTTAGTTGAAAGTAATAAACTACTTGTGAATTAATTAAATAATTAATTAACTCATCTTTCACTACTGCATCTTTAGTTACAACTAGAATAACTGAGTTTAACTCACTTAATTGAGTTAAACTAAATAAAAACTCCCATAACTACTCTTCCAACTCTGTTACAATTGTGTCACACTCAGTTACAACAAATTCCATCATGCATGAGTCACCAACCAACCTTGGAATGCATAATTCCTTTAGGTAAATGGTTTTCCACATCAGTTAACGGAAATCAAGTGCTCCAACAGAATAAGTTATTATTTATTGTCTGATTATCATTAAGGGTTAATAATAGTCGACAGGCATTCTATTTTTAGATTAGAGATCTATAAATATACTTTGCCCATATTATAAAAATAGAAACTAATATAAACATAAAATTTGTCTAACCATATACAATCAACATCCTTCTAATTTTAGAATATGCTCACCATTCTAAAAATAGACATACAACTAAAAATAGCCTACGGGCCCCACCTACTGAAGGTGCTTAATTTTCACTAGGATCATCATCTTGTTGAATCTAAACACTCCCTCTAAACAAGAAAGGGATTATCCTTCACCCCAATCCTATCTCTATGGTATTCGAATTTTCTCCTGGTGAGTGCCTTCGTCAAATATATGCATCCTGATCTTCCATAGGAATGTACTGAAGCAACATGAACTTCCGCAGCACACAATCTCTGATATGAAGATACCAAATATCTATATGCTTGGATCTATCATGAAACATAGGATTAATCGAGAGTTTAATGAAACTCTAATTATCACAATAAATCGCTATAGGATCTAAATGAGAACTGAAAAAACCAACCAGGATCTTCCTCATCTAGATAGCCTCACATGCAGGTTGACTTGCTGCCATGTATTCCGCTTCTGCTGAACTGAGTGACATAGATCTCTATTTCCTACTATACCAAGAAACAATTGTACATATGGTACTGAAACCCCCTCCAATGTGCTTTTTCTCTATGTTGGGCTGCCTACCCAATCTGCATCCGTGAAGCCATGTAACTTCACCTCATTTGTCTATCTGTACCATAAGCCATACTCAGATGTGCCCCTGAGATATCTCAGGACATGCTTTCTCGCCTTCCAAAAGAGCTTGGTAGACATAACTATCAGTTGACTAAGCTGGTTCACCGCAAAACATATGTCCGGTATTGTATTAACTAAATACATGAGCGAACCCACCAATTATCGATAGACAGTAGCATCCACTATCTTTGCCGATGTAGCATCCTCTTTCCTTGAATTTCCTGGAAGAGGAGTATCCATGGGTTTGCAGTCCTCCATGTGAAAATTACGGAGTATCTCCCGAACATACTTCCCTTGGGACACAAACAATTCACCTTCTCACTACCATATTTCCAATCCAAGGAAATAATGAAGGAGACCTATATCCTTCATCTGGAACTCCTTTGCAAGGTCCTCCTCGCATGAGTGTATCAGCTGCTCATCACCAGTCAGTATTAAATTATCAACATAAGGAAAAATTATTAAAAACTTACCCTCCACCACAATCTGGTATAGGTTTGCATCCGCCTCACTCTTGGTGAAGCCAATTACAATGAAATAGCTATCGATTCGAGTGTACCAAGAACAGGGTGCTTGCTTCATCCCATACAACGTTGTTTTGAGTCTGCACACATGCAACTCACTTTTGAAGATCTCAAATCCTTCAGGCTTCTCCATGTACACTTCTTCCCTAATGATCCCATTAAGGAACGCAGTCTTAACATCCATCTAATGAATGTGCCAACCCATCTACACTGAGGGAGCAAGGAAGGTAGTTATGGAAGAATACCATGCAACAGGTGCAAAGGTTTATTCATAATCAATCCCCTTGATCTGTGAGAAGCCTCAGGAAAAAAATATTTCCTTATACTTCTCAAAACTCCCATCAACAACTTTCTTTACCTTGTAGATCGATATTGAACCTACCATTGATTTATCAACCGGCCTTGGAACAATTTCCCAAGCATTGTTTCTGAAAATGGAGTCATACTCCTCCACCATTTCATCTACCATGTGGGCTCCTAAACTTCTTCTTGAAAAGAAGATGGCTCTGTCACAATACATTTTCTCATGAGTGCCATGTATTCAGTGAATTGGTCAGGAGTCAGTCTCTGTCTGCGTTGTGAAGTAGGTGCTCCTAAATTTTGTGTCGCATTAAGCTTTAGCCTCTTAGCTTCTATGGTACGCCTTTTTCCAATTCTGATGTTTGGCTTTGTGTGAGTAGACTCCTCCACTCCATGATCCTCCTCATGTGGCTGATCCACATCTTGAGGCTCATCTTTGGGAACAAGAAGTTCCTCGTCTGCATGCAAGTGTAGCTCCCTCTAAAGCATAACTCGTGCAACACCCATGATCGTTCTGTTCTTCCTCTTCGCAACCCCATTATACTGTGGGTTATGAGGTGCTATGAGTTCTCTTCAAATTCCTTCTTTTCTACAGAAGTCTTTGAATTCATTCAAGATATATTCACCACCATTATCGTGCCACAGAGCCTTCACTTTCTTCCCCGACTCTTTCCCCACCAATGCTTTAAACTAATAGAACTTTGAGAATTTTTTATCCTTCTTCTACATGAAGAGGATCTAGCATCTACGAGAATATTCATCAACAAAAATAACATAATACCTATGTTTTGTTGTTGAAGCAACCAAGAATGGTCCACATACGTCTGTGTGAATTCTCTCCAAGATCATCGAAGCACGATTCTCCTTTTCATGAAAGGTGGTCTTCAAAAACTTACCCATAGTACATCCCTTGCACTGATCTATCTGTGCAATTGTACCCTTTGGAAGTCCAGTATAGATCTGCTGCAAAATATTTATAGTGCCATGGTGAAGATGGCCCAATCTCCTGTGCCATAATTCACCCTCATCTTCGCTCACAACTTCTTTTTTTTGGCCCACCATTGTAGCGTAGCCATCTACCTCTAGCTTGTAGATATTCTTGACTCAAATCCCTATCCTCTTGGTTTGGCTCATTGTTTTATGTAATGGGAAATCTTTTCCATTGTTGAAAACAACGTCATAACCTCTATCCTCCAGCATCACGACTGAGACCAAGTTCTTCTTTAGACCTGGAACATGCATAACATCTTTCAATAGAAATGGTTTACCTAACTCCCTCTCAAAGGTAATGGTACCAATGTTGGTCGCACTGTATCATCCATCATCGCCCATCTCTATATGTATTTTGAGATCTTTCTCCTCTAAGTCATTGAAAAACTCCTTATCTCTCGTCATGTGGAAGGAAGCACCACTATCAAAATACGACACCGATTCCATTGCACTTGAAACCAAGCATGCGATCAAAGAGAAATAAATTTCAAATTGTGAGGCAAGGTCCTCACCAGCTACAGCTCTAAAAACCTTCTTGTTCTTCTTTTTCTGTGGGCAGTTGGTGAGATGCCCATGTTCGTAACAGTGAAAACACTTCACCTTGGACAAATCCAACCTCTTTCCTTTAGTTGGATATTGAATGGAACTTCTTCCCCTTCCCTTTCCTCACTTTGGTAGCCAAAGTACAATCCTCTTCATCATCATGTTCTAATGAAGAGCCATCCGTGGTACTCCGCCTTATCTCCTCTCGCACTAGATCCGACCAAAGTCACTTCCAATCCGATAGTTTTGCCCGTCCATTGACAGAGCCTTGATAAATGTGCCAACTCTTCAGAAGTCCAAGGAGAGCCAAGCTCACCAAGTCATCATCAACAAATGTAATTCCCACACTCCCCATCTCATCCCTACATTGGACAATCTTCGTGAGATACTTTGGAATACTATCGGCCTTCCCCATTTTTATTTTTCTGACTTTATCTTTCAGTGCCAACTTCCTATGGTTACTGCTGCTTTGGAGAATATCTGTCAAAGCCTTCCACATTGCAAATGGAGTGGATTTCCCATGAAGGTTTGACACAATATTGAATTTCACACCTTCCAATAGTATTCTTCTTGTCTTCACTACTTTATTTTGCCAGGCGTCAAGTAATGTAGCATCCATCGAAGTGGGCTTAGGAACATTGTTATCGATGAACTCCTTCAAGCCATTATCTTCAAGCACCGCCTCCATTCTATCCTTCCAGCCTATGTAGTTAGAGATGCCCTTGAGTGCATACTCCAAATTGAAAACCATTTCAATTTTTACTCAACTATCGTACCAAGAAATACTTGCAGCAAATTCTAATTGTTCCACCAACACAAAACTGAAAAACGCTTCAATATTGCAACCTCAAGTGATTAACACTGCTTTGATACCATGTAGAAATTTATTACAATATGAATGTATATTATCGGACTCCCCTGATCTAAAAATTAAATCCACTATTAAATATAGAATCCTTCTACTCAATTCTTTGAGGAAATTAAATCGCCAATTTCAAAACACATGAAGAAAAATCAAGCGCACATAACAAGATGTTTTACCGTGAAATCTTAAAGCTAAAAACCCCAACTATCATATATTATGTATATCATGGAATCATGAAAGAATCTCATAAAAATCTCATCAGTTAGAGCTCTCAGTACAATATACAATCGTCTCACACTGTCATGTAGAAATTTTCATATCTATGCACCAATTTCTTGCCTCCTAACACTCTGGCTCCATTGTGCAATCCCTGTTGAAGGAGATCTATGAATGAATTCGATCTTGCCTTTATTTTACTGCACAATTATAATTGGAAACTCCAATGTGTGTGTACATGCATTTAATGCATCACTATAGTCACAACTGATAGTCGAACACACCCTTTCACCTATCTCTCCATTGGGTCTCCACTGGATCTGACATGCAAGTAGTTAACTGTTGTATTTCTTTAGTTGCAAGTAAGACACTACTTGTGAATTAATTAAATAATTAATTCACTCATCTTTCACTAGTGTATCTTTAGTTACAACTAGCACAACTGATTTTAACTCACTTACCCGAGTTAAACTAAATAACAACTCCCATAACTACTCTTCCAACTCTATTACAACTATGTCACACTCAATTACAATGAATTCCATCGTGCATGAGTCACCAACCAACCTTGGAATGCATAATTCCTTCAGCTAACTGGTTTGCCACATCATTTAACTAAAATCAAGTGCTCCAAGAGAATAATTTATTATTTATTGTCTAATTATCGTTAAGGGCTAATAATAATCTACATGCATTTTATTTTTAGATTAGCGATCTATAAATAAAATTCGCCCATCTTCTAAAAATAGAAACTCATAAAAATATATAATTTTGTCAACAATATAAAATCAGCATCATGCTAATTTTATAATATGCTCACCATTCTAAAAATAGACATACACCTAAAAATAGCCTACGGGCCCCACATAGTGAAGGTGCTTAATTTTCACTAGGATCTTCATCTTGTTGAATCTCAACACTTGTTTCAGAATAAAAATGACCACAAAAAGCTGGAATTGAAAGAAAAGCTTTGGAAAACTAATATGGAGAAGGGCGACACAATACCATAGTACTCAAGCAAGTTCACCCAATGTCGATATGAGCTTTGGTGTCTTGGTGTTACAGTTGTTGAAGATCATCTGGTCATCCTAGCACTTCTAGGCCTTCCTAAGAGCTAATAAAACTACCAAGATTCTGTAAATGGGAGGGAGAAGCTACCAGAGTGGGAGTGTTTGTGGTGAAACTTAGTGCAAGAAGAGATAAGGCAAAACAACAAAGATTTAACCTTATCCAAGAATTATGATGAGGAGAGTTGTGCCTTGGCTAGAAATGAAAAGAAAGGGAAAGGGAAGAAATCCCAATCCAAAGGATATTTCAGTCAGGCAGGCAAGAAAAAGGACTTGTCAAAGATTAAATGTTTTCACTGTCACGGTCTAGGACATTATGCCACGAAGTGTCCACATAGGAGGGCCAACAAAAAATCCTCTTGAGAAGAAACAAGTGAATATTTTTTTTCACAATTCCAATTGGATTTCGGCCCCATTGCATGCATGGTGACATTAGTGATGGGTAGTGTGTGATATCTGGATAGTGGAGCCTCATTCCATATGACATAATAAATATTTTTTTAGCAACTTGGAGGACGACCTCCAGATGCACATCGAGGTGGGAGATTATGGAAGGTATAGCACAAGTGACATCAGTACTATTACTTTTTTGAAGGTTTCTCATTCTCACCTCACACTAATATATGTCATGTATGTCCAAGGTCTGAAGAAGAATTTAGTTTTATTTTGTATGTTGTAAAATTGTGGGTATGATGAGATATTTAGCAAAGGAAAGTATTTCCTTCGTCACATAGCCACAAGACAAGTGAAGAAAATTGTGGTTCGGGTAAATAACCTCTACTAATTGGATGTATAATATTGTGTTGATTTGAGCATGAAACTAGAGAAGGTGCAGAGTCTAGACATAGGTGAATTATGTCATAGGCGAGCTAGCCATTTGCACCATGGAGCTTTGAAGATCATGCAACAGATTTCTAAAGGGTTTCCCAAGTGTGCACTGTAGTAACATGATACATGCAAAGGGTGTACATTGCGAAAGTACACCAAATCCACCTTTCATGATAAGGATAGTCGAGCACAAGTGATCTCTGAAATAGTTAACTCAGATGTGTGTATACCATTCTCGAAAGCCTCCACGAGCAAGCACATGTATTATGTGATAGTTGTAGATGATTTATCATGTAAGTGTTGTATATTATTCATGCAGAACAAAGACCATACATTCTCAAATTTTTTTGAATTTAAATCACTTGTTGAGAAATACAGACGTAGGGGAGTTAAGTCTATCATGAGTGATAATGGTGGAGAGTATGTGTCAAAATATTTCAATAAATTCTGTGCATTAAAAGGAATTCGAATAAATTTAATAGAACTCCATCAACCACAGGGGAATGGGGTTGCAGAAAGAAATAACAACAGTATTGTGGGAGTTTCACATGCGATGTTGCATGATCAAGGCCTACCATTGCACTTGTGTGCTGAAGCATCCAACAAATCAGTGCATGTGGATAACAAGAGTCGTCGTCAAATTCTTAGGATGAGAACACCAGAAGAAGGTTTTTTACATAAGAAAACATATGTGGTACACTTCAAGATCTTTGATTCATTGGTTTATTGTCATCTTACCAAGGATGGATGGAAAAAGGTAGAACCAATAACTCAGTTGGGTATATCTGTGGGGCACACCGATACACCTCAAACCTATTGGGTGTACCTTCCAAATCACAGGATGACAGTTGTTTGTAGAGATGTGAAGTTAGATGAAGAGAATTCCATGAGATATTTCCTTGAGATGGAACATCAGTTGCATGCAGTTGAGGAGCTTTTAGCTCCAAAGGAAGAACCTCAAGATGTTTTGGAGTATCCACAAGTAGAGGAGCAGAGAGTGGAAGAACGCACTCATGTAGAGACATCTCGGTATGTAAATAAGTGCACAAGAGAGGATGGTAGGTTGATGCATGATACTAGAGAGAATGTGGGAGAACCCACATCACATACTATGTTGGGTATGTGTTATATTATTTCCACGATTAGTCCCAAGCACTGTAGATTGCGCCGAGCGCAACAAGGGGGTCACAGGGAGGGAAACAGCCCCCCTGTCGGGGTCTAGGGCAGCGCCCCAGGAATTTTTTTTTCGGTGGGCAAACCCACTCATGCGTAAACCCACCCATGGTTTTGTGCATGGGTTTCCTTATGTTTTGGGGGAATGATGGTTTTTGACCCCTAGTATTTTGTAGATCTAGTCAAGGGAACTACAGTTATGTTCTTATCTAGGGTTAATGGATTGGGGTTTATGTATGCTTCGATATGTATATATATGTTTTGTAAAACTGAAAGGAATATAATGAAAAATCAAGCTGGTTTCCCTAATTTGGGATCCAAGGGAAAATATCTGTGTATATCTGCTTTATCTTTTATGCTCTCTCTATTGTTTATTTTCTGTTTTAAGATTCATTTGTAGATAATTTATGTATAGGTTTAAAACCTACATTTGGTATCAGAGCTATTTCGTCTTAAAGAGGACGCATTTTCTGTTAACGAGTTCCTTTTTTTCGAGCCTGAGGTAGACCGTTTTCAGTGGGAGATCTACTAGATCACTTCTTGCGATGAAAGAATATGGCGAGTAGTAGAAGATAGGGATTGATAAATTTAATGGTCAGAGTTGTGAGTTGTGGAAGCTCAAGATGGGTGACCTTCTTGTGGATAAATATCAATGGATTGTGGTAGATCCATGTACTAAACCAACAAAAATGTCAGATGAAGACTGGAAGAAGTTGTATTGGAAGATGAAGAGCACAATATGGTTGTGTGTCTCAGATTCGATATTTTTGAATGTATCTTGGAAAGTTACAACAAAGAATTTGTGGGACAAACTTGGAACTTTGTACCAATCTAAGTCTTTGGTGAATAAATTTTTCCTACGGAAAGAGATGTATAACCTGAGGATGAAGGATGGAGACTCAGTGACGGAGCATCTGAATTCCTTCAATACTGTGGTAAGCCAACTATTATCTGTTGATATTAAAATCTTAGATGAAGATAAGTGCATCAGTTTGTTCTGTTCTCTACCAGATTCGTGGGACAGTCTAGTTATTCCAAAAGGTAGCAATAAAACTACCTTGAATTTTGATGACATTGTCCTAGCCTAGCTATCGGAGGAAATGAGACGGAGAAATATGGAGGGTCAAAATGGAGATGTCTTATCTGTATGAGGAAGGTCCTAGAATAGAAATAAGAATAAGCTTTCGAGTGGGAGATCTAAATCTAGAGGGAGATCTAAATCTCCTGGAAAGTTTGTAAAGGTCTGCTGGGAATGCGGAAAGGAAGGACGCTACAAAAAGGACCGCAGATCTAAAGCTCCTGAAAAAGGAAAGGGATCTGAGGATGCTTCTTCTACATAGGAAAAAAAAACCTTGGATGAAGGTGGGGATTTGTATTTGGCTTCTTCTTCAAATGCACATGTAGATCATGAGTGATGGTTGATTGATTGACTCAGGTACATCCTTTCACTTCACTCCCCATAGGGAGTGGTTTTGCGAGTATGAGAAATATGATGGCGGTGATGATTTCCTAGGGGATGATAGGAAGTCCAGAATCGTTGGACGTGGAAAATCCAAGTTGAAGCTCCAAGGTGGAAGGATTACAACACTTCTTGGTGTTCTACACATTCCTGCATTGGCCAAAAATATGATTTCTATAAGTAATATGGATGATGCAGGTGTAAGACATTGTTTGAGAAAGATACCTGTGAGATGGTTTGGGGAGCAGTGGTATTAATCCAGGGATTTTGAATTGGAACTTTGTACAAGCCTCAGGGAAGCACTGTTATTAATGGGTGCAATGGTTCTGTGGCTCTTGAACGTGGAGCAGAAAACCTAGCAGTCTCTGGAGAAAATACCATGCTATGGAATCAAAGGCTTGAACATATTGGAGATAAGGCCCTTCGGATACTACATGGAAATGGTATGGTAGAAGGTATGTCTAATTTCTCTATGGATTTCGATTTGTCTAAACATTGTGTATATGGGAAGAACAATAGGGTGAGTTTTCCTTCTATTGATAACAGGGCAAACAAGATATTAGAGCTTGTGAACAATGATGTGTTTGGACCTTGTCGGTTCCATCACTAGGAAAGTCTGTGTACTATGTTTCATTCATAGATGACTTCTCAAGGAATACATGGATATATTTCTTGACGAAGAAATCTAAATTCTTTGAAAAATTTAAATAATTTAAGGCTCTGGTGGAAAACCAGACAGAGAATAAGATAAAGGTGTTGACGACAGATAATGGTGGGGAGTCCTACAAGAAATAATTTGAAGAGTTCTGTAAGGAGCATGGTATATCACAATAGAAGACTACTCCATACAAACCTCAGCAAAATGAAGTTGCAGAAAGAATAAACATAACGCCGATGGAAAATGTAAGAAGCATGCTCAGTGGTACTGGGTTAGGAAAATAATTCTGGGTAGAGGCAGTGGAGACTGCATCTTACCTGGTTAACAGATCAACTTCATTTGTGTTGGAGGATAAGAGTCCACATGAGGTATGGACTGGTAAGAAACCCTCTCTTTCACATCTGAGGGTATTTGGATGTGATGCATATGTACATGTTCCAAAGGAGAAAAGGACCAAGTTGGATAATAAATCTGAAAGGCACATCTTTATTGGGTATAAGGTTGGTTTAAAGTGTTACAAACTTTGGAACTCAGAAACAAGGAAGGTTGTGTACAGCTGTAATGTGGATTTTAGAGAGGTGAAAGATGTTGTTAAACATGAAGTTCCATCAAAGGAAATTGAGAATATGGAGTTTGAGCTAAAGGAGGATGGATCATATTCTACAATAGAAGAAGACTCAGAAGAGGAAGAGCCACAAATCTAGCTGTGAGAAGATTAGTTCAGGAAAGAAGACCACCAGAATGGTATAGTTCATCTTCTTTCTGTTCAAACTTTTCTTTAACTATAACTGATCATGATCCCAAAACCATTAGGGAGGTAGTAGATTCAAAGGATTGGAAACTCTGGAAGGAGGCCATGGTTGATGAAATGGAATCCTTTCATAAAAATGAGGCATGGGATCTGGTGGAGTTGTCGGCTGGAAGGAAGCCCATCAGGAGAAAATGGTTGTTTAAGAAGAAGATGAATGTAGAAGGTAAGGTGGAGAAATACAAAGCTCGGTTCATAGAAAAAGGTTATTTCCAAGTGCCAAGAATTTATTTTACTGATATTTTTTCTCCTGTTTCCAAAGTTACTTCTATTAGATTACTTTTATCTGTTGTTTCTACATTTGATTTTGAGGTAGAACAGATGGATGTGAAGACAACATTTCTTCACGGGGATCTGGAAGAGGAGATCCACATGAAACAACCTGAAGGATTTATGGTGATGGGAAAGAAAGAACTGGTATGCAGGTTAAAGAAGTCTTTGTATGGGTTAAAACAGTCACCAAGGATGTGGCATCACAAATTTGATACCTATATACCGGGACTTGGCTTTACCAGAAGAAAGGAGGATCGCTGTGTTTATTCTCAATTAATTGGTGACCGTGTTATTTATTTGGTATTGTATGTGGATGATATGTTATTGATTGGAAATTACAAAGAAATTATCCAAGATTTGAAGACCCAACTATTCTCCAAATTCAACATGAAGGATCTTGGTGCTGAAAACTATATTTTGGGCACAGAAATTAAGAGAGATCTAGAAAAGAGGAAGCTCTGGTTAAACCAGAGGAATTATGTTGAGACTATATTGTAGAGGCTCAATATGCAGGATAGTAAACCGATGAATGTTACTATTCCTGTAGGTGTAAAGTTTTTTGTTGAACAGTGTCCCAAGACACAAGAAGGAGAGGAGGATATGTCCCGTGTTCCATATGCAAGTGTAGTGGGTAGCCTGATGTATGCAATGGTCTGTACTAGACCTGAAATTGCACATGTAGTGGGAGTATTAAGAATGTTTATCTCAAACCTAGGGAAGGAGCATTAGATAATAGTGAAGCGGGTTTTCAGATATTTGCATGGCACTAGTGATTATAGCTTGTGCCACCAGGGAAGACCAGGATTGGAAAGAGTGTTGGAAATTCATGATTTTTTTGATGTAGGCTGGGCTGGAGATCTAGACCAATGAATATCTACAAGTGAGTATGTGTTTAGCTTATTTGGAAGTGCAGTCAATTGGATGAGTAAAAGACAGTCTGTAGTGGCTCTTTCAACTACAGAGGTAGAATACATGGCGGCCACTCATGAAAGAAAGGAAGAATTTTGGTTGCAGAGATTGTGTTGAAGTATGGGGTTGGTGCAACAAGCTATAAGGATAGATTGTGATAGCCAAAGTGAAATTTTATTAGCTAAGAACCCTACTTATCATTCAAATACAAAGCACATTGATGTTCAATATCACTTTGTGAGAGATAAGGTTCAGGCTAAAAGGGTGTTGTTGGTAAAGGTGGACACTTTGAAGAATGTTGCAGATGCATTGATGAAGTCTGTGAGAACTCAAAATTTCTCTTGGTGTACAGAAGCAATGGGTGTTGCAGAGTTGGACTGATTATTAAGCTCTCTTGTGGCCCCCTGTGGAAATAAGACAAAAAGTGGGAGAATGTTGGGTATGTGCTATATTATTTCTGCGACTAGTCCCAAGTGCTGTACATTGTGTCGGGCACAGCAGGGGGCCGACAGGGGTGGCAAAAGCCCCCCCTGTTTGGGTCCGGGGCAGCGCCCCAGGAATTTTTTTTCGATGGGTGGATCCACTCATGGGCGAACCCACCCATGGTTTTGTGCAAGGGTTTGCACATGGTTTTGGGGGACGATGGTTTTCGACCCCTAGTATTTTGTAGATCCGGTCAAGGTAACTACGTTTATGTTCTAATCCAGGGTTAATGGATTGGGGTTTATGTATGCTTCCGCATGTATATATATGTGTTCTAACACTAAAATGAATATAATAAAAAATCAAGCTGGTCGTACTGATTTGGGATCTGAGGGAAAATATCTGTGTATATATGTTTGATGTTTCATGCTATCGCTATTGTTTATTTTCTATTTTTAAGATTTGTTTGTAGATAATTTTTGCATAGGGTTAAAACCTACAACATAGGTAGAGGAGGTCACCAGATCGGTAAACTGGATACATGGATGTGATGATTGAGAGTGTAGATACTGATCCATCCCCATTCAATGAAGCAGTGCAACAACTAGTATAGGCTGATGCCATGGTAGAGGAATATGATTTCATTACAGTGTAGAGGACAGGTTAGTGATAGGTTAGTGGTAGATCTACAAGGTGAAGCAAGAAGCAGATGTGAGCGTTGAGAAACACAAGGCCATATTTGTGGCCAAGGGGTTCTCTTAGGTGGAGGGAATTGATTACGAGGAGACATTTTATCCAGTAGCAAAGTACTTTTCAATCAAATCTATTCTAGCACTTTCAGTGCAGATGGGATGCAAGGTACATCATATGGATGTGAATACAAACTTCCTCAATGAAGTGATTGAGGAAGATCTATACATAGAGTATCCTAAAGTATTTTATAGCTTCGACAGAGAGTCACATGTGTGCATACTTAAGTGAGCACTGTATGGATTGAAACAAGAACCCTATGCTTGGTACACCAGGATCGACAACTATTTCACTAGGTTGGGCTTCACGAAAAGTGGAGAAGATGAAAACCTTTATCGTATCATGGTTAAAGGTAAATTATTGATTATAGTATTATATGTCAATGAATTAATAATAATAAGTGATGAGAAGCCGACAAAATATTGCAAATAGGAAATGGAAATAGAATTCAAGATGAAAGAAATGGGGCTCATGCAATATTTCCTTGGATTGGAAATTTGGAAAGGATATGCGGAACTGTTTGTATCGAAGGGAAATTATGCCAATGAGATACTGATGAAGTTTCACATGGAAAGAAACTTACCCATGGAGACTCCTTTACCAGGGAATTGGAGGAAGGAAGATGTTACTTCAGGAAAAGTGATAGAGGATACCATTTACAGGAAGTTTGTGGGTTCACTTATGTACTTGGTTAACACAGAACCATAAATGTGTTTTGCAGTTAACCAGCTTAGTGAAACAAATTTTAAGCCAACCAAAATCTATTTAAAGTTATATAAACGTGTTTTGAGATACATGAGGCACCAATCAGTTTTGGTATATATAAAAAAAGGGAGTGAAGCATCAAGGCTTCACAGATGTAGAGTGGGTTGGGAGATCATTAGAGATTAAGAGAACATTAGGAGGAATCTTCATCATCAGGAAATCAATAGTTTCCTGGTATAAGAGGAAGTAGAGATCAGTTACACTCAGTTCAACAAAAATAGAGTACATGGATACTAGTCAAGCAACTTGTGAGGCTATATGGATGAGGATGATCCCCACTGTATTATTTGGTTAGAAAATGGTTCTTACAATTATTTAATGTGCCAATTGGATTTTTATCAAACTCTCTGAGAATACAATTTTTCATGATCGGTCCAGGCATATTCATATCAAGTACCACCATCTGAGAGATTGTGTGTAGAGGTGGATCATGTTGCCATAGCATATTCCTATAGAGGAATAATATGCATATATATTTACTATGAAATTGTTAGGAGGAAAAATATAGTTTCATATATGAAGGATCGAGGTATCTTATAATCCCTTTCTCGATAAGAGGGAGTGTTGAAAATGGATCCAAGAGAGATTATAATTTAATTTTATATTGAATTAAATTAGAATAAAATTGTAATTCCACATCACATGACAACTTGTATGAGTGAAATAAGTCAGTTTGATTTAGTTGGTTTCATTAATTTGAGTTTATGGTTTAACTTGAGTCATGTAGAGTGGAACCTGTTAGTTCCCAAATCCACCTCAGGCTGAAATAAGGCAGAAAAAGGACAACACCAAACCACGCTCACTATGGTAGCTAGCCCTACCAGAACAGGAGAGGGCTCTCTCCGGGTCAATCTCAATGAAAATATTCAAAGGTGCTTGAGATGACTAAAAAAAAAACTAATCTTTGGCTAGATAAACAAATATGAGGGTTTGATTTTGATTTTTAGGGGTTTTTTGCTGGAAAAAGGGAAAGGCAATTTTGGGCTTGGGGATGAGGCCAAATTCTTGCAGAGTTCAAGTTGGGGCAGGGTAGGCAATGACTTTGATGTCTTAGATCAAATGAATGGATTGAAAAGACTGCTGAGGAGCTGAATAGGGCAAGAGAGTGCAAGGATCCTTTTCAAACTGACGAAAAAACATGTAAAACTAAACAAAAGTTTAAGGCAGAGCACCAGCAAACTAATGAATTCTACCTCAATTACTCATTTGTTTAATTCAGAGGAAAAGAGAAGGGAAATGGAATACATATAAAATTAATGAAACTTACAATAACATGGAGAGAAACATCATAAAAAATCAGAAGCCACAAGGATCCCAACAAGTGATGCAAAAATCTGGTCTTTCCTTTGCCAAAAACTGAAAAATGTATATACGATGAGGTGCCAAACTTTTCCCAAGAGTCCAGCCTCTGAAAATGTATCAGAAAATACAATATATAGACCATCCTAACCCCTTCCCATGCCTCTAGGGGTCAAGCTCAGCCTTCTAGGAGTTGTTTCAACTAATTCTAAACATGGAACTAAAATCTAGGCAGCCAAACAACTTGCCTCTATGTGCTAGGAAACTGATCCATTCACTTAATTTTCACATTTTAGTGAATGAATCCTCTAGAAAAAGTAAAAATATGCCAAGTTTATATCATAGCCGTAAAATTACATCAATATAGATGAATAATTACATCAAGAAGTGAAACTAGTCAAACTGGCCGAATTTCTGAGCTGAAAACTAAAAATTGGGCAAAATTCCTCTATGCGCTGCACTAGAAAACTCAATGCACCGCGCCACTTTGAGCCTATTTTTGGGGCACTTCCTGAAGTCCAAATTGAGCTCATGATAGATCGCTGGAAAGCCCTGTCTGTCTACTATCCAACCCAAGTGGAACTTCTCAATTTGGATGTCCTTTTCCCCTCCAACACTACAATTTCCCAAGACTAGTTCCTGCTGGTGCAAAAAGTGGCAGAAAGGCCATTTTTGGAGTGTTTTTGACCTTTAAGACCACCCAGAATTTCTTGAAATCTCTCAGCCATTCTTAAGCATGCATAATTTACCATAAAAAACCCAAAAATATCAAGTTTTCCTCCAAAAGATGTCCCAATCATAAGCGCGCGTCGGGCGGGAAAACCTGTTTTGCGACAAAAAATTTCAAAAATGAAAAAAATTTCTCCAAACTCATTGAAATTTGGACTGAAGTTACATAATAAAGTTTCATGCTCAGCCAAAGAAGCTTCGGCCAAGATTTGGAGTCTATCCTCCCTTTTGCGCTGTTTCAGTGCCCTCCTAGTGCATGCAGTTCAGCGGTGAAAACACTGTCTCGGTCATATGAGCTATCTGTGTTTGTCTCCATGGTGTTGAAAGTCTATGTCAAGTGAATGTTTTATTTGTTGAAAATGAGGAATGAGACCTTGGTGTCTTTGTCTCCAATCGCCAAATGTGGGAGTGATTATGGGAAATATGGAATAATGGGAAAAGTGGAGTTTGTCAAGTGAAATTTCAGTCACTTGAGTGTGTTTGGGAATTTGGGATGTGTGAAGTTTTACAAATGATATGAGAGAGGTAGGGTGAAGGAAATGCTAGGGTTTAGGGATAGGGATAATAGGATTTAGGATTTTAGGAATAATTGATATGAGTGATCTTATAAGGGAATAGGGAAGGGATATCAACAATATTGTAACAGTGAGGATGAAAAGAACCACAGGTGGGGAATGTTATTAAATAGTATGAGTGGCTTGGGGAAAAGGGAAGGGACTGCGATAAGAGTAAAACAGTGAGAGGAAGTAAACTAAATCGGAATGAAATGTTTGGCACAAAATTTCTTTTAAACCACCAAAATTTTGAAACCCTAAGGAGCATCTCTAAAAGTTGATAGGGTTTGTGTTTTCCAACTTCAAATTCTCAAACTAGTCTTCAAACAATTCCAAACACCAGCTATGAGCAATTGTATAAACTTTTTTGAGCATGGAGCAACCAAAATGAGATTTTGGAGAAGAATAGCAGAATTTTCAAGTTTCGGGCCTATGCGATGCACACCAACCCAATGCGCCACATAGGCCATGCGTGCCGCGCCTGTGTAAATTTACACAGGGGAAAATGGCTCTATGCACCGCGCCTTCTCCCAATGCGCCGCGCCATAAATAGTGAATTTTGAAGGAGGCTTTTTAAGGCCTTCCCGATGTCTAAATTGGGCGCATGATAACGCGTTGGAAAGCTCTTTAAGTCTACTTTCTAACCCAAGTATAAGTTTTCAATTTGGAGTTCATTTACCCTTTCAAAAATCAAATCTCCCAAGACTGGTCAAAATGAGCAGAATGAGGCTTCCTCAAGGCAGAGTGCTGTTGCAGTCAACTTTTGAAAGTCTTCCTCAACTCCAAATTGAGCTCATGATAGCTCATTGGAAAGCTATTTGTGTCTAGTTATCATTTAACTCATTAAGAAAGTCATTTGGCCAACGAAGCCCGGAGAAATATTTATTTTCCCAAGGTCACTTTAGAGGTGCATCAATTGTCCCAAGGCCATTGTATTTGTGACATTTCTCTAAAAAAATGATACCTGTGTAAAAAGTGAAGGAGGTTTTTCGTATTTTGCATGTTTTGGACAAAAAAATCTCTCATTTTTCCAAAATTCATCTTTTATTTCTTATAAACGTCATTTGAGTGAAACCTATCCCGATGTGTGGAACAAGGGATTTGTCGAAATGAAGCGAAATGAAGGGGATAAGGGGCTTCTACATTCTTGGGTAAAATTTTGGGAAGTAGGGAGGGATGTTAGGAAGCAGGGGAAAGTGGAATCTCAAAAATTGAGTGAGGGGAAGGGGTCTAAAAGGGAAAAACACAGGCCTAGCCTAGAAAATTGCCAAGTTGTAGCAAGAAACTAGGGTTTGTGAAAAAATGAGGAATTTGGGGAATCTCAGTGATGGGAAGTGTTTAATAAGGTATATTAAGGATAGGGGAAGGTGTATGAACATCAGGATACAATTTTTTCTGATGATTTGACCATCAAAGAGAAATTACCTTCAAAACCCTAAGAGAGGGAAATGCAACTTACCTAGGCACAACTGAAGCATGAAAAAGGTGTAAAATGACCCTTTGGAACTTGACATGATGATGAAAACCCTCTGAATGATGGTACACTCAGCTGAATGGTGACATGGACTGAGATTTGGAAAACTTTGACAGGAGTAAAAGCAAATCCTAGACCTAATGCCTAGTGACCAAATTTTGCTTGAAGACTCACTGAAATGACAAAATTTGACCTTGACACCTTAAAATCACTTTGTAAGAGCATGTTTGATCACTGGAGGACGGCTTCAAAGATTGAAAATAACATTGGCTCCAATGGGGATGGTAACTCCTTGGAGGTGCCAAGAACTACAGATCTTTGGAAAGCAGATAGTGCCTTCATCCATTGGGCAATGGAATAAAAAACTGAAGCTGAAATGCATGTCTAAAAACTAATGAATTGACGACACAAATTGATTCTCACTCAACTAAAAACTGATTCAATACTTAAACACAACTGAAAAACTGGAAATGATGCTCAACATGAAGCTTATTCAATACAACCTACTCTAACAGTTTCATTCATCACCTGATCAAGTGAAATGGAACAACCAATGGAACCATGTAAGTATTACAGCTGCTGTTTGGATTCTCCGCAAGTGCTCGTTTATGAACAACAAGAGAGAACTACTGAAAGGCAACTCCCATGAAAACTTGTGAACAGATCCGTTGAATACTATGGATTCTCTTTTTGCCTCCAAAAACACTGGATAAGGATCTTGAAATTCATGCTGCATAAGGATCTCAAAATTCACACTAGGACTTAGCTCATCCAATGGATTACTTCTCTTCTCCTCATACCATGAATGAAAAATTTGATCTGAACTTTGTGATGAGCTTTGTGACGAGACTCCTACTAAAAATGACAAAGAGACTGGCTGCCGGATCAAGTCTATATCAGCACATGTTTCAACCTTACATAAAGTCAATGGAGAAAGACTTTGACTGCAAACATCATCCAACACATCAGCAATAGGATCATCAAAAACTTGAGAAGACTGCTGTGATGTATCCATTGAAACTGTCTGACATCCTACTGGCTGTTCATCTTTTTCTTGAGAGATATTATGAAGATTCTGCCTTATAAACTGAAATTCTTCGAAACAAAAGGGTACAGAATCCTCTTGCATCATTAAATCATGTATTTCAGCTTCCACGACTTCATCTATAATCTGACCTTCAATTTCATTTGTTGGCTGCAAATCTGATGCTACAAGCTGCTCAAGAATTTTGTTATCTGTCCCATCCTCAACATTAACACTGATAGATTGTTGATTTCTTACAGGCTGCTCATTTGAAGATTTACCATGCAATTTTCCCTTCAAAAACTAAAATGATTTAAAAGAGAATGGTACAGAGTCACCATGTATCATTTGATCATATGTGCCAGCTTCCATGGCTTCGTCTGAAACTGGAAAATAAATGGCATTCGGGGGCTGTAAATCTGAATATGGGAAGTCTTGAACAAGGTCTTCATTGCCCTCAAGATGGTCTAAATCAAGGCTTGTTGGCAGTTGATTTCTGATTGCATGGAACTTATCTCTCATGAACTGAAACGAGTCAAAACAAAAAGGAAAATATCCTTCACTTACTTCAAAATTTGCTGCACTTTCCTCATCATTGTCATAGCTGATATGCATCTGTTGATCACTGTACTCAAGATGCTGAAAGTGAACTTCCTCCTCACACAAACTAGCTACTGATTTGTTTGCAAGATTAGTTTCTGTTTGGAGAACATAATCATCATCATACTGATCAAACTGAGGCAAATCATCAGTATAAAACACATCATCAAGCATACATGTCATATCAACAGCTCTCTCTTCTTCAAAATGATCCATAAAACAATCACTATGACAACTGGGATAAGAAACAAAATGTTTTGGATCAGCAACTTGTTCTTCTTCAATCATCAAGTCATGGGCTTGAAAATTATACTCATTCCTTGTGGTGTTCTTTTGCATCATCTCTTCTACTGCACTTACCAACATGTCAAGCTTTACCTCTACAGATGTTGATTTCTTCGGATCTATGTTTCTCATCTCTTCTTCCTTCAACCTTGCCCTTCGGATCAGCAAATGAGCCTCTACATTCACTGCACTATTCTACATCTCGTGAAGTGTTGCAAGATTCCTTTCTCTCAACTGAAACTCCATTTCCAGATCAGTAGCACCTGGGTAATGCAAGAGAGAAGATCTAGGAGAAGGTCTTATATCAGCTGGCATTGAAAAATATACTTGGTTAAATCTGGCAGAAAATTGTTGTACTATCTCCCCTGGCAGTCTTTGCAGCTGGTTATACTCTTCCATAGTAAGGAAAGGATTCTGTCCGATCACCCACCTGTCGAGGAAAAATTTGATGAGCTGCTGGAAATCTGAGATGCTCGCATCAGCCAAGGCTTTGAACCAACTCTTCACTTGGCCTCGAAAAGAAAGAGCAAAATGCCTAATACTAACATCTTCTTCATCAACTTCAAACAGATCTAGGAAATTCTCAAAATTCTACACATGTTGCTCAGCATTGACATTGTTACATTCACCGTCAAATCTTGGTAGACATAGGTCATAATTTTTAGGGAAAGCATGAAGAAAAGAAGGTAAAACAAGAGGTTTATACCTATCTAGGACTACAAAAGGTGTAGGAGTATATACAAGAGCTACGAGATTAGTTTTGTTCTCTTTAAGCTCATCACTCTGAAGAGAGTCATCATAAGATGTGGGAAAAGTAAGGAGGCCAAGATCAAAGGGAAACTCATTATTTACACTCTTTGAATAGGTCGAGTGAAGATTTTGATCACCTTTCTCATATAACAAATTCTGAAAAACTTTCAGGACAGCTTCAAGAATAGCACATAAGTAATTTACAAGAAAGCAGACTAGATCCTGAGTACCATTCCACTTTGGATACCTGAACTTTGTGTAAGATCCTTCCATTTTCTCAGAGAAAGAGTTAGTCCTCCAGTGGAGTCTGTACATTGAGTTGGAGTCACCAGGTGAATGATTTCAACCTTCTGATGTCTGATCGTTTTCCACCATCAACCATCAAATCTAAAATTGATTACATGTACTGGGGGAATTTATAAGTTAAGTGTTACGATTACAAGCTAAACCGGAGATTGACTGAAGCATCGTTTATCTATTATGCACTCGCAGAGCAAGAGCAGTTCGAAGGCTACCTGGCGTGACTTCAGGCTCCGTCTGTAGCTATAAATCAAACAACAACCAACAAACCAGTTCTTCCCCAGTATGGTCACCACTATGCTAGTCCCCAAATCGACCTTAGGCTGAAATAAGGCAGAAAAAGGACAACACCAAACCACGCTCAGTCTTGTAGCTAGCCCTACCAGAACAGGAGAGGGCTCTCTCCGAGTCAATCTCAATGAAAATATTCAAAGGTGCTTGAGATGACTAAAACAACAACTGATCTTAGGCTAGATAAAAAAATAGGAGGGTTTGATTTTGATTTTTAGGGGTTTTTTGCTAGAAAAAGGGAAAGGCAATTTTGGGCTTGGGGATGACGCCAAATTCTTGCAGAGTTAAAGTTGGGGCAGGGTAGGCAATGAATTTGATGTCTTAGATCAAATGAATGGATTGAAAATACTACTGAGGATCTGAAGAGGGCAAGAGAGTGCAAGGATCCTCTTCAAACTGACGAAAAAACATGTAAAAATAAACAAAAGTTTAAGGTAGAGCACCAGCAAACTAATGAATTATACCTCAATTACTCATTTGTTTAATTCAGAAGAAAAGAGAAGGGAAGTGGCATACATATAAAATTAATGAGACTTACAATAGCATGGAGAGAAACTCAGAAGCCACAAGGATCCCAACAAGTGCTGCAAAACTCTGCTCTTTCCTTTGCCAAAAACTGAAAAATGGATATACAATGGGGTGCCAAACTTTTCCCAAGAGTCCAACCTCTGAAAAGGTATCAGAAAATACAATATATAGACCATCCTAACCCCTTCCCATGCCTCTAGGGGTCGAGCTCATCCTTCTAGGAGCTGTTTCAACCAATTCTAAACATGGAACTGAAATCTAGGTAGCCAAACAACTTGCCTCTATATGCTAGGAAACTGATCCATTCACTTAATTTTCAAATTTTAGTGAATGAATCCTCTAGAAAAAAAAAAATATGCCAAATTTACATCATAGCCACAAAATTACATCAATATAGATCAATAATTACATCAAGAAGTGAAACTAGTCAAACTGGCCGAATTTCTGAGCTGGAAAGTAAAAATTGGGCAAAATTCCTCTATGCGCCGCGCCAGAAAACTCAATGCGCCATGCCACTTTGAGCCTATTTTTGGGGCACTTCCTGAAGTCCAAATTGAGCTCATGATAGCTCATTTGAAATCCTTGTCTGTCTGCTATCCAACCCAAGTGGAATTTCTCAATTTAGATGTCATTTGCCTAGCCAAAACTGCAATTTCCCAAGACTGGTTCCTGCTGGTGCGAAAAGTGGCAGAAAGGCCATTTTTGGAGTGTTTTTGACCTTTAAGACCACCAAGAATTTCATGAAATCTCTCATCCATTCCTGAGCGTGCATAATTTACCATACCAAACCCAAAAATATCAATTTTTCCTTCAGAAGATGTCCCAATCATAAGCGCGCGTCGGGTGGCGCGACGCGTCGGGCCGAAAAACCTGTTTTGCGACCAAAAATTTAAAAAATGACAAAATTTTCTCCAAACTCCATGAAATTTGGACTGAAGGTACATAATAAAGTGTAATGCTCAGCCAAAGAAGCTTCGGCCAAGATTCAGAGTCTATCCTCCCTTTTGCGCTGTTTCAGTGCCCTCCTGGTGCATGCAGTTCAGTGGTGAAAACATTGTCTCGGTCATATGAGCTATCTGTGTCTATCTCCATGGTGTTGAAAGTCTATGTCAAGTGAATGTTTGATTTGTTGAAAATGAGGAATGAGACCTTGGCATCTTTGTCTCCAATCTCCAAATGTGGGAGTGATTATGGGAAATATGGAATAATGGGAAAAGTGGAGTTTGTCAAGTGAAATTTCAGTCACTTGAGTTTATTTGGGAATTTGGGATGTGTGAAGTTTTACAAATGATAAGAGAGAGGTAGGGTGAAGGAAATGCTAGGGTTTAGGGATAGGGATAATAGGATTTAGGATTTTAGGAATAATTGATATGAGTGATCTTATAAGGGAATAGGGAAGGGATATCAACAATATTGTAACAGTGAGGAGGAAAAGAACCACAGGTGGGGAATGTGCTTAAATAGTATGAGTGGCTTGGGGAAAAGGGAAGGGACTGCGATAAGAGTAAAACAGTGAGAGGAAGTAAACTAAAGCGGAATGAAATTTTTGGTGAAAAATTGCTTTTAAACCACCAAAATTTTAAAACCCTAAGGAGCATCTCTAAAAATTGATAGGTTTTGTGTTTTCCACCTTCAAATTCTCAAACTAGTCTTCAAACAATTCCAAACACTAGGTATGAGCAATTGTATAAACTTTTTTGAGCATGGAGCAACCAAAAATGAGATTTTGGAGAAGAATAGTAGAATTTTCAAGTTTCGGGCCTGTGCGTCATGCACCAACCCAACGTGCCACGCAGGCCATGTGTGTCGCGCCTGTGTAAATTTACACAGGGGAAAATGGCTCTATGCACCGCGCCTTCTCCCAATGCGCCGTGCCATAAATAGTGCGTTTTGAAGGAGGCTTTTGGAGGCCTTCCCGGTGTCCAAATTGGGTGCATGATATGTTGTTGGAAAGCTCTTTTAGTATACTTTCCAACCCAAGTGGAATTTTTCAATTTTGAGTTCATTTACCCTATCAAAAATCAAATCTCCCAAGACTGGTCAAAATGAACAGAATGAGGTTGCCTCAAGGCAGAGTGCTGTTGCAGTCAACTTTTGAAAGTCTTCCTCAACTCCAAATTGAGCTCATCATATCTCATTGGAAATATATTTGTGTCTAGTTATCATTTAACTCATCAATAAAGTCATTTGACCAACCAAGCTAGGAGTAATCTTGATTTTCCCAAGGTCACTTCAGAGGTGCATCAATTCTCCAAAGGCGATTGTATTTGTGACATTTATCTAAAACCATGATACCTGTGTAAAAAGCGAAGGAGTGTTTTCTTCTTTGGCATGCTTTGGACAAAAACCTCTCTCATTTCTTCAAAATTAATCTTTTATTTCTCAGAAACATCATTTGAGTGAAACCTATCCCGATGTGTGGAACAAGGGATTTGTCGAAATGAAACAAAATGAAGGGGATAAGGGGCTTATAAATTCTTGGGGAAAATTTTGGGAAGTAGGGAGGGATGTTAGGAAGCATGGGAAAGTGAAATATCAGAAATTGAGTGAGGGGAAGGGGTCTAAAAGGGCAAAACACAGGCCTAGCCTAGAAAATTGCCAAGTTGTAGCAAGAAACTAGGGTTTGTGAAAAAATGAGGAATTTGGGGAATCTCAGTGATGGGAAGTGTTTAATAAGGTATATTAAGGATAGGGGAAGGTGTATGAACATCAGGATACAAGTTTTTCTGATGATTTGACCATCCAAGAGAAATTACCTTCAAAACCCTAGGAGAGGGAAATGAACCTTACCTAGGCACAACTAAAGCATGAACAAGGTGTAAAATGACCCTTTGGAACTTGACATGATGATGAAAACCCTCTGAATGATGGTACACTCAGCTGAATGGTGACATGGACCGACATTTGGACAACTTTGAAAGGAGTGAAAACAAACCCTAGACCTAATACCTAGTGACCAAATTTTGCTTGAAGACTCACTGAAATGACAAAATTTGACCTTGACACCTTAAAATCACTTTGTAAGAGCATGTTTGATCACTGGAGGAGGGCTTCCAAGACTGGCACTAACAGAACCTACTTTATGGGAGCCGTGGTTGAGTTTATTTTGAGTTGTAATTAATTAATTCAGTTTAACTTTGTTAAAGATAGTTAAAATAGTTCCAACTGTTGGAGGAACTAGTACGAGGTATAATAGTGGAGAGAAGATTGAGTGCTTAACTAGCTAACTGATAATTTATCCATAAATAACACATGAATGGGTGATATATGAGTTTCCCAGTTTATATTTGAGTACCAGGGAAATTTAATATCATTTGTATAATTATCCGAATTCTACAAGTGGTGCATGCAGTTAGAATAATTCCTATGATGTATTTCATATTTCTAGATGATTAGTTTCCCTAATTAATAGGGTCTAATTCCCAAATAAACAATGCAAGGAAACAAGGACTTGGGAAGGTAGAAAATTGGTTAAGTGTTGGTCTAGGATTGTCTAGGAAGCAGTGAGATAAATAGAGATAGTGGAGAGGTTGCTCAGGCTTGAGAAAATCATTATAATATTATGATATTTTTTGACTAATGAAATATACAGATAGTGGGGTTTTTAGCTATGGATTTCCCTGGGAAGTCATTATGTAATTTGTTGATTGAATTATTTCTCTTGTATGATTCGTTATTTTGTAATTATTAATTTTTTCCAAAGTTTTTAGGGTATATTGAAGTCTATTGTTTTATTAAATTAAAATAAGCAATTTGAATCTACAAGGAGTTTCTACAGAGGTTGGTATAATTTAACCTAGCCGAAGTTATTTCTCTTCTCTAGTTGTATTGGAACAAAACAAGGATGGATCATCGTGTATGTGTCTGAATTATATGGAGATCAACAAACTCACTATTAAATATAAATTTCCCATTCCCGTCATTGATGAATTTTTGGATGAATTACATGGATAAACTTACTTCACAAAGCTAGATCTTCATAAAGGATATCATCAAATTAGAATGAATGCTGAAGTCATTTTGAAAACAACGTTCATAACTCATGAAGGTCATTATGGTTTTTTGGTCATTCCTTTTGGCCTTATTAATGTACCTTCCACATGCCAAGGCTTAATGAATTCCATTTTCAAACCCTTCCGTAGAAAATTTTTGTTATTATTTTTTGATGTTATGCTAATATACAACAAGTATTCGAAAGATCATGTTCAACGTGTTGATAGGTTGTTCGGACTGTTTGAAGTGAAATAATTTTATGCAAAGAACTCCAAATTTTTCTTTGGGGTACATGGGGTGGAATATTTGGGTCATATTTTATCTCATGAGAGTGTTAAGGGAGACCCTAGGAAAGTTAGATCCATCAAGGAATGGAAAATCTCAACAAATTTAAGGAATCTTATAAGATTTCTTGGGTTGATAGGCTATTATCACAAGTTTGTTAAAAATAATGTGACAATAAGAACACCTCTAAAAACATTACTAAATAAATATGCATTTTCTTACACTCCTAAAGCAACCAAGGAATTTGAACATCTTAAAGATCAAATGTGTGGAGCTTGAGTATTAGCTACACTTGAAATAAAAAACCATTTATTATTAAATGTGATGCCTCAGGAAATGGAATTGGTGTTGTTTTAATGCAAGAAGGAAGAACCATTTCCTTTGAAAGTTGTCCAATCCATAGAAATAATTTACACAAACCCATTTATGAGAAGGAAGTGTTGGAAATTATATATACCATAAATAAATGGTGCCCTAACTTAATTGGAAGGCACTTCAAGGTAAAAATAGATAATAATAGTCTTAAATATTTTTGGGAGATAGATGAAATTTAGAAGAGCTGCAAAAATGGGTCACAAAAATGTTTGGTTATGACTTTGAAATCATGTAAAAGAAAGGGAAGAAAATTTTTCTTGAAGATGCACTCTAAAGAAATACTGAGGATGTGGAGGCATTGATTTGTGCCATTTCATTTGTCCAACTTGATTGGATAAATGAAGCAAGGGATAAATGGAAGAATTATTAACATCTGTGGAAAATCATTCAAAAGTAGCAACAACATTCCAACTCATCTAATAATTTAATCTAGAAAAATGATTCGCTATAGTACATGAATCACTTATATCTATGTAATAATTCCAAAATCAAAGAGGAATTTATTTTAGAATTGAAAACCTATCCTATAAGAGGGAACTGTAGATTTTTAAAGACTTTCCATAGAGTTAGGAAGGAATTTTTTTGGATGATATTAAATTTGATGTTTAGAAATTTTTGGATAAATATTTATTTTATCACAAATTAAAGTGAAGACAAATAAAACTCCATGTCAATTACAAAAATTAGACATTCTAGGTAAATGTTACGGGGAGGTCTCCATGTCAATTACAAAAATTAGACATTCTAGGTAAATGCTATGGGGAGGTCTCCATGTATTTTATCATAGGTCTACCTAAGCCCGAAGAATGAACGAAATGTGATCTGGGGAATGATTTGAAAATGGGTGGATAACTTGAAATGCTTATGGGCAAGCAACTCCCACTCAGTTAAAAAAATAAAATATCTTGCTTACTCATGACTGTGCGGAAATGAATACTTGAAACATGTGTATGTTTTTTCTAACTGTTTAAGTGCCTTAAGGACATTATTTTTCATTGATATTAAGCATGTGAAAAAACTACAAAGTGAAATAAATAAGCATCAACACATAACAACAAATTTAATAAAGGATTTCACCGAAATATCGTGGGCTACATCTCCTTGATCTTTTGTCAACTAACTTGGATCTTTGGGATTAGGATGGAGAAATTTATTTTACAAGTAAATAATTAACTCCAATGGTTATCTGGGCTATAACATTGGGTTTAGAATACCATCATACCTCTGTAATGGCTATCAACACTTTGAGGATAGACCTAGGTGCCCTTAGACTTGACTCATTCTGTCAGTGCCCTTAAGCTTCCTTGAGCTTCTTTGTGGCACTAACTCCCTCAGAAATCATTTTATGTCCCTGAACTATCACCTATTGTCTCTATCACATATCATACATCAAAAATAGACTAATAATTTGCTCAAAATGAGCTTTGGCTCCCCAATCTAGGCCTTCATCCACTCGTGGCCCTAGGCGAAAATTCACTGTGGCTTCTCAACCTTCAGAAGTATCCAAATAAATTTGAAAATCATGTCAATGGATTCAAAATATCAGAAATAGTCAGAATATGCTATTCATTTACTGAAATTTTCCTCTGGATACTCTGGTTATGCCTCCAACACCTAGTGGCACCCCTTAGCTCTCGGGTCACTGAAAAATTATATGAAGCATATAAACCTTCATAATTCCTCAAAATATTCTCTAAATACTTCCATTGGACTCATAAGGCTCAAAATATTCAATATACTATTGGTTTGCTGATAATGGATATTGGCTTCTCTGGATAGGCCTCATTCTCCTCCTAGCACCTAATGGCCCTATTGGTCCTAAGAATTTCCATGAAGCATATCAGCCTTCAAAAGTCATCTATTGGCTCTGAAAACCTTTCCATTAGTTCCATAATGTCTGAAACATCCAAAATTGACTATTGTGTTCTTGAGAAAGACCTCTAGCTACCCTGGCTAAGCCTCTTTCTGTTGTTGTCCCCTTGTGGCCCTAATGGCCCCTAGAACTTATATGAAGAAAAATCATGCTCACAAGTCCTCTGGTGGCTCTAAAACCCTCACCCATTAGTCTAGAATTTCTAAGATAGTCAAATTTGACTATTCACACTGTCATAATGGTCGAATATAGTTCAATATAGAGCCTAATCAATTTTTTGTGGAGTGGCCCCTAAATCAGCTCCACTAAAAATGGAGCACTTCAGTTAGTTGGAGTTTATTTTGGAAATTCTACTCCAAAAGGCAGGTTTTGGCCAACTATCCAGCAGGATAACCATAAAATTAATGTCCAGTTAGTGGTTGGGCACATGCCCCAATCCACGCGATCTTCAAATCATAACCTCCGGCGAGAACTGCACATAAACTGAGGTAGAAGCCTTGAACTAGAGTCAAGCTCTCGTAACTGTTGGAGCAACCATCATATTTAAATCTTCCATGTGACATGTGAAAAGAATAATCGAAACTGTGGTGGAGACTGTGGATGGTTAACAAAACTATCAGAGGTAACATAAACGGCCATATGGCACGTGACCATAAATCCTGACTACTGGCAGGTTTGTTTGAGGCGCCTGGTCCTAGACTAAGGTCCTATGGGAAGGGGCTAGCTCGAGGGGCTGGCCCCTCATCTGCCACAAATATAAAACTAAGAAACGTTAAATATATGCCGCTTGCTATGATAGTTAAGAAACATCATAGCGGATGTGTTACACTGAAATATGTCACCATGACTTTTTAGTACTCCCTTAGAAGTCTACAACATCAAAGTTCCTAAAATCAAGCCTTGAAATTAAGAGAAAATCTCATAAAATTCTTAAATACACTTGTACCGCACTTTCTATTAGTATCCCCAGTGGAGTCACCATTTTGTTGGATGGACAAGTCGTTCTTGTGGACAAGCCAAACCTCCCAAGTGTCCTATGGATAGCTAGAAACAAACAGAAAAATAAAGACTACTTTATCTATATTTGATTTTAGAATTAACTATAACAGGTTTTAGAAACCTACTTGTAATCCAGCGTTGTTCTTCTTTCCTGTCGCTCCGAATATCCCGTTGCTCCAAATATGTCTCTTTTCGAGACCTGTAATCATAAACATGAGTGAATCAGAAGCACCTGCATAATATAGATTAATTCATAAACCATAAACCTATCTTGATGATCAAGGAATTCAAGAAATGTGATAATTAATTAAATAAGCCATTGATAAAACATGATAAACAAGCCACTTAATTTAACAATCTCATTGAGAAAACAATATTCTTTTGTATCTCTCAGACTTCACACTTTAGGGGGGAATTTTTTATACTGAAATTTGTCACCATGTCGTTTTAGTACTCCCTTAGAAGTCTACAACATCAAAGTTCCTAAAATCAAGCCTTGAAATTAAGAGAAAAGCTCATAAAAGACTTAAAAACACTTGTACCGCACTTTCTCTTAGTCTTTCCTGCGGTGCCGCACCTTTTCGCTATAAATCATGCAGAACTAAATGCATTTTTTCTTCATTAAGGGTGCAGACCCCTGTAAAAGGTAAATTGAAGGCAGAAAAGTAACATTTAGAAGCCCAGCAGTCAAATCTGGAAGCTTCTAGAAGCAGTTATCCGGTCGAAGGTTCGCTCCTATCATGTATGTTCATTCCTCCATTATGGGAGCCTACCCTTTGATTTATGGAGCCCAATCCCTTCAAAATAGAATTCTATCCCTTCTTATGGGCAACCATAACCTCCTCTCTTTTCCTATAAATTGAAGCCATAGTGCAACTTCAAAGGTTAGAGTTAGTGAGTTAGACTTGAAGAATTTTTGAGGAGAAATGCTATAAAAACTCAGACTCTCATAGATGATCCTTATATGGGAATGATTACACACCCATGTGCTTCAGCTGACAGAGTGTAAGGCTTGTTAGAGTAAAGGAAACGCCTATTCCGGACCCCAGGAAGGCCTATATGACATCAAGGAGGACACGGTTGTAAGGCTCTTCTTTATTTATGTTAATACAAATGAATATTGTTTTCTCAATGAGCTTGTTAAATTAAGTGGCTTGTTTATCATGTTTTATAAATGGCTTATTTAATTAATTATCTAATTTCTTGAATTCCTTGATCATCAAGATAGTTTTATGGTTTATGAATTAATCTATATTATGCAGGTGCTTCTAATTATTTCATGTTTGTGATTACAAGTCCCGAAAAGAGACATATTCAGAGCGACGGGATATTCAGAGCAACAGGAATGAAGATCAATGCTGGATTACAAGTAGGTTCATAAAACCTGTTATAGTTAATTCTAAAATCAAATCTAGAGAAAGTAGTCTTTATTTTTCCGTTTGTTGCTAGATGTCCGTAGGACACTTGGGAGGTTTGTCTTGTCCACAAGAATGACTTGTCCATCCAACAAGATGTGGTTAAGATGTAGGTGTTCTATGCAGGAGGTCGTGAGATCGATCCTCCAGCCCTTCACCAAAATTTTACATAACCATTCTTGGGCCACATGGAAGCCTCTGGGCCTACCACGTGGTGGCCTTTGATTCACTGAAAAAACCAGGTACAGTCCATCTGTCAAATAACATGTTGACACTTTTCCTCCAATTACTGGTCTGAAGGGAATATTCTGGGGAATATTTCGAGGAATATTATAGGAATATTATAGGAATAATAACTATAATATTATTTTTGCTGAATATTCAAATGCCTAGTCAAACCTGGTCAAAGGTCAAAATTTGCAGTTTACTGGACTTTCCAAATCATGATAACTTCTTCATACGGTGTCGATTTTTTGAACCGTTCACGAAACCAGAATCAGGAAGATGATATCTATCCGGTCCCTTAGGTTCAGAACACTTTTGAACACTTTTAAATTTGATCTATCACTTAGGTCCTTTATCCAAATTTGATCACTCCTCCCCATTAGGAATATTTTGGACCCAAAAATATTGATTACCTGATCTGTTTAGTAGATGAGAGTAAAAAACCCTCACTTTTCTAGCCTCCATACACTTAGCCTTAATTAGCTTAGTGCCTTTGAACCCAACTTGAAGGTAGTCAACACTTCCCTTCTTAAATGCTCCTATCCTCCTTTCAAGAACTGTATCTTCCTTGAACTCATTCAGAAAATTCGTGCGAGAAATTGTCAATAGAAGATAGTTGAACATCGCTTCCTTGATCATTGATCACAGGTGGCTCAAAAAACGTAATTTTACAACATAAATGCATACATCACTAAAATTTGCATATGTACGAATGAATGTATGTCTTACTGGGTTAAGTAGTCAAACCACTTCTTACCAAGCCACTTCCATGGTGTTTTTTGCTGCTGAAAAATCTTCTTCATGTGAATAATTTGTTCTCACATCAATGATACAATATTTGGTTCCATTTTCCCATTCTTTTTATCCTCTTGCTTCAAATTCTTGGTATGATTAGTTGGATGCAATGTCAAACATTGGGTAATAACATGTCCCTTCTTCTGGCAATGTGTGCAAGTCTTTTGCACCTTATGAGCAATTTTCCCTCTCCTCAACTGTTTCTTGTATGCCTTCATCCCCTTCCAGCATTTTGAAACTTCATGGTTACAAAAACCACAATAGGAACAACAACTCTTTCTTCCATTCAAGCATGCATACTTTCCATGCTTAATACGAACATAATCAACTTGACTATGGGAAGGATTATACCTCAAATGTTGCTTTGCGTGTCCATATATTTTACCTTCATGAGGAGATGAACTTGTATAGGTTCTATCTTTATTTTTCATACCAACATCAGTGTTCATGTCTTGATAGCTATCGGAACTCTCATTCTTTCCATAAGCTGCATATCTACACACATCTTGCTGCAGCATAGGCTTCAAATAGTGGAAATCAACTTGAAAACAAACTTGACATGTTTGTGGTTTAGAACTTACAACAAAATTTCTTTTTGAAGTTGTGTCAAATGCCTTCATGGCTATATATTTTTTTCCATAAGATTGCACATAGCCTAGACCAAACTTCTGAGGTCTTTCCTCAACCAAAATAGTATCAATCATGACTTGTACATGTTTTACTAGACCCTTGCCTTCATAGCCCATTTTTAACATCAACTTGGAGCCTATACCTCTACTGTGCGTTTCAAATGAACCTACACATCTCTCTGAAGAGGGATTTGAGGACAAATTTGAGTGAATTACCTCTGCTTCAAGCATGTGTTTGGTTAAGGCCTCTTGGGCTTGATGGAGCTGCATCTCCATTTGATTCATTCTTTGAATAAGTCCTTCTTTCACTTGCTTCATAGAAACCAATTTCTCATGAAGTCTAGTGCTTTCTCTTCTATCCTCATACAAAATATGCACCATATCCTTGAGGATGTAGAAGTCTCGCTTCATCCCTTCATCAAAGAATCTTGTGAAGGAAGAGGATTTTGAAACCTCACTTGATGAAGTTGTCATCTCTATGTAAATGAACTAAATAACTTCAATAATGATTCATAAATCTTTCAAAAACAATTGACAAAGTTTCTTAACAATTTTTCTGTAAAGTCAAACTCTTCTTGAAGCAGTCTTTTGAAAAAAATTCCTCTTGTGCTTTAAGGCTTTCCTTGAGGTCCTTTGGGTAAGGGGAATGCTTTCAAACTTCTTCCTTCTTATCGTCTTCTGGAATTAGCTAGCAGTAGCTTTCCCTTCACCTCTAGAAAACTCAAAATTGTAAGCTTCAGTCAATTTGCAAACAGAAAAATTCTTTGCATTGTTAAACAAGAAACCTAGTGCTTTGGTACCATCTGATCTGAAAATGGGTGGATAAATTGAAATTCTTATGAGCAAGCACCTCCCACTCAATTAAAGAAATAAAATATCTTGCTTATACATGACTGTGCAGAAATGAATACTTGAAACATGTGTATGTTTTTTTTTAATTGTTTAAGTGCTTTAAGAACATTTGATTTTTCTGATATTAAGCATGTGCAACAAGCATAGAGTGCAGCAAATAAGCATCAACACATAACAACAAATTTAATAAAGGAGGTCCCTCGAATATCGTGGGCTACATCTCCTCGACCGTTTGTCAAATGACTTGGATTTTTGGGATTAGGATGGAAAATTTTCTTTAACAGGTAAATAACTAAATCCAATGGTTATTTGGGATGTACCATTGGGTTTATAATACCATCATACCCTTGCAATGGTTGTCAGAACTCTGAAGATAGACCTAGGTTCCCTTAGACTTGAATCCTTCTATCCATGCCCTTAAGCTTCCATGAGTTTCTTTGTGGCACTAACTCCCTCTAAAATCATTTTCTCTCTGTGAAACCTCACAAAATATCTCCACCACATATCAGACCTCCAAAATAGATTGATCATTTGCTCAAAATCAGCTCTGGCTCCCTAATCTAGGCCTTCATCCACTATTGGCCCTGGTCTGCCCGAAACTTCCATATGGCTTCTCGACCTTCAGAAGTCTCCAAATGACTCTGAAAATCCTTTTAATGGATTCACAATTTAAAAAATAGTCATAATAGACTATTTATTTACTGAAATTGGCCTCCGATTGCTAGGGAAAATCTTAAGGATGGAAGTTTATCTTAAAGTTTAGAAACATTGCCGAATCTTACTAGTCCCCAATATGTAAATTGTAAATTTTTTTATGATATTTTGTAAAAAAAATTAAGTTTCTAATTATTTTATAATAGTATATTTAACATTTTGGTGAATCTTAGGGTAAAATAATTTTATATTATAAAATTTGGGCGAATCAATTTTAAAAAATATGGAAATTGGAGAATATTTTTTTTAGAAAAGAAATGAAAATTAGCCCACATGCAAATATTAGCCCCTAAAAGTTTCCCTGTCGGCTGCTCTGGTTACGCCTCCAACACCTAGTGGCATCTCCTTGCTCTCGAGTCACTGAAAAATTCTATGAAGCATCTCGAAATTCAGAAGTCCTAAAACGCTTATAAAAACCCTTCCATTGGATTCATAAGGCTCAAAATAGTCAGAATAGACTACTGGTTTGCTGAGAATGGATACTGGCTTCTCTCAATAGGCCTCATTCTCCTACTAGTACCTGATGACCTTCGTGGCCTTGGGAACTTCCTTGAAGCATATCAGCCTTCATAAGTCCACTAATTCCTCTAAAAACCTCACCATTAGTTCCATAATGTTTGAAATATCCAAAATTGACTATTGTATTCCTAAGAAAGGCCTTTAGCTTCCCTGGCTAAGCCTCTTTTTGTTGTTTTCTCCTGGTGGCCCTAGTGGCCCCTAGCAATTATCTGAAGAAAAATAATTCTCATAAGTCCTCTGATAGCTCTGCAACACTCACCAATGAGTTTGGAATGTCTGAGATAATCAAAATTGACTATTCACACGCTCAGAATGGTCGAACCTAGCTCAAGATAGAGCCTAAACAATGTTTTGCTTAGTAACCCCTAAATCAACTCCACTAAAAATGGAGCACTTTAGTTAGTTGGAGTTTAATTTGGAAATTCCACTCCAAAATGTGCATTTGGCCAAATTTCTTCCAGGATAACCGTAAAGTTTAATGTTGGGTTAGTGGTTGGGCACATGCCCCAAACCACGCGGTATTCAAACAATAACCTCCGGTGGGAACTGCGCATAAATTCGGGTAGAAGCCTTGAACTGGAGTTAAGTTCCCATAACCATTGGAGCAACCGTCGTATTTAACTCCGCCATGTGACATGTGACAACAATCATCAAAACCGTCGTGGAGATTGTAGACAGTTGACAAAACTATCGGAGGTAACATAAATCGTCATATGGCATGTGACCATAAATCATAACCGTTGGCGGGTTTGTCTCGGGCACCTGGTCCTCCACTAAGGGCCTATGGGGAGGGGCTGGCCCCTTCATTCCCCCAAATACAAAACCAACAAACTTTACATATATGCCACTTACTATGATAGTTAAGAAACATCTTAACGAATGTGGTTAAGACGTGGGTGTGCTATGCGGGAGGTCACGTGATCGATCCTCCAACCCTCCACCAAAATTTTACATAACCATTCTTGGGCCATGTGGCAGCCTCTGGTCCTACCACTTGGTAGCCTCTGATTGGCTGAAAAAACCATGTATAGTCAATCTTTCAAATAACATGTTGACACTTGTCCTCTAGCTACTGGCCCAAAGGGAATATTTGAGGAATATTCCAGGAATATTTCCTGGAATATTCTTTTTGCTGAAAATTCAAATGCCCTGTAAAACCCAGTCAAAGGTCAAAAATCACAATTTACTGGACTTTTCAAATCGTGATAACTTATTCAAACGGTGTCGATTTTACGAACTGTTTAGGGCACCAGAATCAGGAAGATGAGATCTATCTAGTCACTTAGGTTCGACACAATTTTGAACACTTTGAAATTTGATCTATAACTTAGGTCGTTGATCCAAATCTGATCAGGGCATGATGGGAAAAACATCAGCATTTGAAATACACTAGAAGAAAGATTACTTGGTAGAGACAGTGTGGTTTTTGGATGTGCAGCACTACTGTTGTGTACATGTCATGTAGTGGTGTTGTGTACATGTGATGTCTTGTACATGTTATAGATGTGGTGTTGTGTGCACGTTATATAGATGGCACTATGTACATGTTTTACAAGTGTGTTATGTACATGTGGTATTGTGTGCATGTTCTACATGTGGTGTTGTGTGCATCTGGTGTTGTGTACATGTTTTACATGTTGCACCATGTGCATGTGGTGTTGTGTAAATGTTATATAGGTGGTGTTGTGATACATTGTACAAGGGTTCATGTGTACATGTGGTGTTGTGTACACGTTGTGCAGATGGTGATATCTGCATGCTCTGTTGTGTACACATTGTGCAAGTGGTGATGTGTACATGTGGTGTTGTCTACACATTGTGTAGGTGGTGTTGTGTACATGTGGTATTTTCTATATGTCATACATGATGTGTTGTGTATATGTGGTACCGTGTTACGAGTATTATGTATTAATTATGTCACAAAATGTGTATTCGTTGTATTGTATGGTGTGAATTTATATGTATTGTGTTTTACATTAAGTGTAGCTGTATGTGTTGTGTTGTACATTTGGTGTGGAGGTATGTATTGTGTTTTACACCGGGTGTAGGTGTATGTGTTGTGTTATCCGTGGTGTATGGGTGGTGTTGTACACTTGGTGTAGGTGTATGTTTTGTGTTGTACACTGATTGTAGGTATATGTGTTGTGTTGTACAATGTGTGTGTGTATGTGTTGTATAATGTGATGGGAAAAGAAGGTATGGGACTATATGGGCCCTTATTATTGATATTGAGGGTTGAGGCAGTATAGTCTCTGGATGCCCCTATTTTTGATATTGAGGGTTGATGTGGTTTAGTCTATCAATGCCCTTATTGTTGATATTGAGGGTCGAGGCGATTTAGTATCTGGATGCCCTTGTTGTTTAATTTTAGGGTTGAGGAGGTTTAGTCTCTAGTTTCACTTGTTTTTTATTTTCAGGGTTGAGGCGGTTTAGTCTCTTGATGCCCATAGTTCTGATATTGAGGGTTGAGGCGATTTAATCATGGGATACCCTTGTTGTTGATATTGAGGGAGTAGGTGGTCTAGTCTTCGGATTCCCTTTTTTATTTTAATAGAAGAGAAGGCACTTGGTTCTTGTCAAGTTTGGAAAGTAATCAAGCGTGTGTACGATATGGAAGAGAATAGAAGGCATTGGGTGCTTTCTAGGTTTGGAAACCAATTAAGTGTGTGTACAGAAAGGAAAAAGTACAAAGGATGAAGAAAAATAATCAATGAAAGGAAAGAAGGGAATGCCCAGTTTGGGTAGTTGAAATAGACTACAAGAATTAGTAGCAACAACAAAAGGAACTGGAACATGCCACAATATGTTGGTAAAGCACTTCAAAAGCAGGGTCATTGTGGGACATTGGTGTCCAACAATGTCAATTAATTACCATGAATATTTGATGACCCATATGATGGTTTTAAGGCATGGACATGCATTGGTTTTTGGACCTTTTGATGCTACGAAACCTTGTCAAGGGATGGATCACTCTAGGGACTATGTAGTAGAGAAGGCCATGTTAGGGAACATGGAAGGTTAGTTACTAAATGGAAGGGGGTGACTTGATTTCTTGAGGGACTGTGTAATAGAGAAGGGAAGGTCAAGGATGATTTTTTTTAGGTCGTTAGCATTTCCATATGGAATCATAAGCACATTGGTAGTGTAGACTGGAAAAATGAGCCGGTAACTATTCCTTTGAGGGAACAAGTAGAGCAAGGAGCATAGCGCTGGACATTTCAGGAACGTTTGACTTTTGAAGTGGATTCTCAACTTTCTAGGAGGGAGGTAAAACTTTTTATTACTTTCAGGGTCGAGGTTTGAGGCTATAATTTCACTTGTTGCGAATGCAGGCATCATATCCTTTTATTTGTTCGTTAGAGAAAATTTTCATATGTATATATGTGTAATTTATTTTGATTATTGTATTGAGCTGGATTAATAAAGCTTCATGAACAATATGATTATTTGTAGGTTGAAGAAAATGTCTATGACTATATGTGGTTTTTGTTGTAAATAAGGTAATTAGCTGTGTTTTAAAGATTCTATAAATGGTATGACTATCATGTTTTGAGGAGGATGTCATTGTAAATACTACAATGAGCAAGTTATAATTCTCCATGGAAGTATGTTTCTGTTTTTAGTGGTTTTACAGGTCATAGCTGTCATAGAACATCCATGATGGTGTTCCCATGTGGGGGAGGGGTTTGTAATAGCCTTGGTTTAAACGTTCATGTAAAAAAGGTTAATAAACGTAATAGGACCAAGGTCATGAGAGACATATTCCAAGCTAAATGTTGGGAAAAGCATCCTAAAAGGTGTCACTTTCAGTTTAATTATGGCTAAGGAAACAGAAAAGGATTTGGAAAAGGAAAAGTGGAAATAATTAGTATCTAATTATGAAAATAAAGGAAAATATGAGAAAAGGAAGGCGAAGAGACACATATTTGCATGCAAGGGAAATTATAGGAAAATTTATTGAAATTGAAAGAAAAAGGGAGAAATCAATGATAAAAAAGCACCTGAGAATTAATTGACAACTTTTGCCCACTTTTAGAGTAGGTGTAGAAAAGGAAAGAGAAAAAACACTTGGATAAGCAAGCAAAGGAAATACAAGAAAATCAAAGTAAGGAAAGAGAAAAATCGCTTGGAAAAGCAAGCAAAGAATAGACAAGGAAAGAGAAAAAACACTTGTAAAGGAAAGAAAAGTAAATCAAGCAAAGGAAAATGACAAGCAAGGAAGGTTGGATTAAGCAACTTTAGCAGGAGGATTTGTAGGTAACCGGTTGCATGAGTGAATTCCTAGCTACTTTGTGAATGCATGGTGTATGAATATGTGCATTTTGTTATTTTACTATCATTAGCATGGGATTTTGTTGGTGTGACAGTGGTTTGAGCCTTGCCTTTCCATTTTTAGATAGCCATGGTGTGATGGGATTCTTTTCTAGTTGAATTTTTGATTTTTTGGAGGTTTTGGAAATCGGTGAGGTGGTCTCAAGAAAATTCCCAAAGGTTTTGGGTGGAGCTGGTTTAATCTCCAAGAAGACCTCAATAGGTGGGTGGAGATAGGAAAATTATTTAAGGTATTGATGAAGAAACTCTGAGGCATCCAAGCTTCTTTTGAGCTTTGTGATCTCTTGAATGATTTTGGTAAGACCAGGATATCCTAAGGGTGGAGGTTATTTAACATCCCAAAAGGCTTCGTTGGTTTATGTCATGATATCCCACATTCATTCTTGGAAAGTGGCACGAGGGTGACTAGTTGAAAGAAAGACTTGGTTAAGTTAAATCTATGGGTTGGTGGAACATGGAGGTCCTGACTTGGTTGCCTCTTACATCAGTTAATAAGAGCTATTTTCCTATTTATTCTATTCGAACTTGTACTTCTTATTAGTAATTTTTCATAGTTTTTTTGTGACGTTTAATAATCTACCTATATGCTAGATATAAGCATGGATCTGTAATTTACTCTAGCTATTACTTGTTCAAGATTTGATAAGGATTTGATGGTCAATGAATGCAAGGGCTAACAAGTGTTATTTCTACTATTATGAAAAGACATTATACCTTCTTGGAGGTTCTCAGATAATTTTCAGGCTCCTATGATCAAATATGAATTCATGACCTGTAGCTTACACGTTCATCCTATGTTTGAAAAAATGAATGCCATGTTCAGGCCTTGTTAGGTAAATTTCTTGTTCAATTTTTTTATATTCAACATCTTTCTTATGTTATTTATCATTATCAAAGGTCTCAAGTAGTTCTAGGTAGGCGTTCAGAGGCAAGCCTTGAATTGTGGCTCAAATCGCAGAACCGCAAGAACTGAACTAGGGAATTTTAGTCACAACCTCATGCAGCAAGGCTTGTGAGTGTAATTGGAGGCCTTAAATCGCATGCAAGAAATGTCAAGGGTGTGGCTAGGAGTCTAGGTCACTAAAATAAATTTCTAGCTCTGGGATTGACCACCTGGTGTGCTTCTTCAGCTCCTCGGTTATCTTTAGTACTTATGGGATGTTAGTTTGCGGTTAGTAAGTCTCAGTTGTAAGCCCCACTTCTTTAACTGGAGATAGGTGGTTGGATCATGCTATAGCATCACTTTGTTTCACATTTACGCAAAGGGATTGGAAAAGAGGGTAAACACTATAAGGAAAAGACCCTCTAGTGGATTTTTTTGAGGCACCCCTTATAAAAATAGCCCAGATATTCATTTGTAGCATAGCTCTGTAGATGAGGTTGGTGGGTCGATATTTTTGTGGATTTTTTTTTCCGGTGTGTTAACTCATCATAAACCGCACTGACGCGTTTAACTCAAAACGCATCAGTGCATAGTAAAAATTGGCACACCGAGACACTATGCTCTCCCTACAAACCCACCCAGTGCATCTAATTACTATAGCGTACTAGTGCACTACTCATAAACAAGCTTGGTGCGTCTCAAATACCTGTGCACAGAAACTGGGTTAAATAAAAAAAATTACTAGGAAAAAAAATGGGATTTTCAATTCTTCAGTGCTCCAGATCTCTCAAGCACCAGCATGAATTTCTCTTGTGTGAGGCACCATGCTATCAGTGGTACCATTGCACGCACTATTGTCATCCATTACTGAGATTTTGGAGTTCAAATTTTTGAAAACGGTGGGAAAATTAGGTTTTGTCCAATCCCTCAGCAAATATGCCTCCTCGATGCGCAAATGTACATGTATTATACTTGTTTATCTATAACTAAACATTCAGCTCGCATCGTTTGCAGTGCTGCCTATAAATTTATAGGCCTCACCACGAATGGTGCCAACAGGAACCACACCATGTTTCGGTGTGATACAAAAAAGCACGCACCATGCTTTTTAAAAAAAATACATGGCTATGAGGTCGTTAAACAATGACATGATTGACTATGTACCAGTGTCAGGAGGGCGATGAGTTGACCAAACTATGCGTCCCAAGGTAGATAGTTAGGTCATGGCACCACCCTCTTGACATCAATACATAGTTAATAGTGAATTCGTTTACAAGACCGCATCATTGACTATGTAATGATGTTGGGTGGTACGTTGACCAAAGGATCGACCCCGGGGCAGATATTTTGGTCAACACATTGCCCACCCAACAATAATACATGGTCAACGGTGCGGTCATTTACAAGACCATACCATTGACCAGAAATTATTGTTGGGCAGTGCGTTGACCTAAATATCTTCCCTGGGGTGGATAGCTTCATCAACGCACTGCATAAAAAGTACAATTTATGTTTTGTGTTGTGCAAAAAATTTCCATGCACACCGAGAGTGGCGTGGGATAAAAACTTACGCACCGGTACAGGAGCGTGACAGTTTTTTTGGGTGCATCTACTATTTTTTTTTCGAAAAAATTATATATATATATATATACACACATTTTGAATACATGTATCATTTAATAAAAAAAATGTATTTAATATGTGAATCATTCAGCGACATGAACAGAGGGAACGAAGGCAACCAAATGAACATATGGAGGACCAATATAACATGATTCACCTGTGGGAGTCACGAAAGAGCGAGAGACTTATGTACCCTCACCCATTACAGCAGCCACCTAGTTGCTCCTAAGGAAGGTAGGCCTCCTGTAGTTCTATGAGGAGGCTACATCCATGAATGGCCATAGTGGGTTATTGGGACAACTCATGTTCAGGTGGAATGCCCATTGAAAATATTTCTGGGTCAGTCCTAACCATTGGTATGCGCCCACTAAGGAGAAAATATATTTTATTACTGGCATATCGAGGAGAGGGAAGGATTTTTCCCAGTTCCGAGATATACCTGTCAGCTATGCTGTAGGGAGTTAGTTAGCGTAACCCTAGAGATACATTAGGGATGATATAGTTTCTTCTGTAGATTTTCAGGTGTCCGCTGGTCAGGTGCGTATTTCTTCATTTGGTGGAGAGGAGGTGAGGTGCCTCTCACTACTGTTGGCAACCATTGCACACTATACCAGTGACTGGAAATGCAATAGTTGCCCACTTTTATTTCATGTTGATTCTTAATTTCAAGCACCACGCTTATTCGATGGTCTGCTTTTTTGTGGCATTTTTATAAAACATTAGATAGATTTCGTTATTAGGCACATGAGAGGTTGGCCTTCCCTTTTTCTTCAAATTTATTTTATTCAGTTTTTGAGAGGTTTCCAGAGATGAGGCCTACTTTTTTTCAGTTGGATCGTAGGTCGATGCTGCATGTACAGATGTAGATGTGGGGCCAAATGATGCCCAAGAGGGGCCAATATAAGTTTCCCACCATGATAGCTCCTGATGCACTGGAGTTGTTATCCAATGTTGATGATCAATCATTCGTTCTGGTGCCATGTCCGTATGCCAATTTGGATTGGCGAGGTGCAACAACATCCTCTCCATTGATGATGAGCCACTCGAAAAGAGAGATAATATTAGTGTTTTATTTAAATTTGTATAGTTTCATTTCTTTGTCTTAATTAATTAATTACAATTATCAAATTTATTCTAACAAATTATTTAACTTTTTTTATTAAATTGTTTAATGAAAATGTCTAATTATTGTTGTGTACTATATATTTTTTAGATATTGGGACATTCGTTGGGGATGAGATTCCACCCCCTCTGAATGGTCCAAGTGTATATGTTTAGGAGGAGATGTCAGAGAGGGAGGATTAGGGTGACAAACCTGATCCTGATCAGGTGCAGAAACCCACGGGGCTAAGGCGTAGGTCGGACACCTGATTTAGGATGGAGTTGGGTGACCAACTCTCTTGATTTCTAGTTGATGAGAGAGTTCGCCCAGTTACGATCAAAGAAATTGAAGTTGATTGCAGGATCACACAACTTTCGAGAGGCATTCCCCGTGATATTTTGACCCTCATGCATCATATCATTTGAGCTTCTAGAGCACTGGTACGGGCTACGAGGGGTAAGCATCAAGGATATGCATGATAGAGCAGAGCTTCATCTGATGATCATGATCATCAGGGTGGTGATCATTATTATAGTACTCCACCTCTTCGTCCTTCACCTCACGATGGAGATCATGATGAGTAGTGAGCATCCAGTCCTCATCAGTGGGAATCATCTGAATGGTCTGCACCATCTCAACAGACACCTAGTCCTAAGCAAGCAGTTGATCCTGAGCAGGCGGGTCCATCTGAGGAGGCAGGTCCATCATCGCAGGGCAGACCATCCATGTTTGAGCAAGCTGCTTCATTAACAAGTCATCATCAGGTAGTTCTTGACCAGACTGCACCATCAACTGATCAGCAAGAACCTCCAGAGTAGGCACACCATCTATCTAATCATGAGGCTGCAACATCCACTGAGCACGCCTCAACTATTACTATTATTGATGTACCACCGAATATTTGACATTTATATGCAGTTATATTACAGTTGTGTATTTTTGACATTATACAATTATATATATATATAGGGTCCATGTACTTTATGTTCATGTTGATGTACTTAGTTTACATGTTGGTGTTCATCATGATATGTATATTGTTAGGTCATGTTAGATATGTTCAGTTAATGTGCTTGCAAAAATATGTGTATGTGATAGAAATTATTCGACATGAGATGTATATTTGATGTTTGTGTTGTGATGATGTTATACAATGCTTGTGTTTGGTTCAATCATCATGATCATGACAATTAGATGATGCTAGCGAATTTGAATGTGTATTTTAGTTGAATATGATGTTTGTACAATGGTTATCATGTTCGTCATGCTTATTTTTAATATTAAATCATGATATTTATTAAATATCATGATTATATTTGTAAAATATTTGTAAAATTATATGTAAAATAATTTTTAAAATTGTAAAATTTTAAATTAATTGCCAATTTTGAACTATAATTTCTACCGTCACTAAAATGTATACCATAAATATTGTTAAATTATCATAATTGTAAATTTGTAAACTTGTATGAATATAAATAATTGTAAAATAATAAATATAGAAAAATATGAATGTTTGTAACATAATAAAGTTTAGAAAATAATGAAAATAAATTCATGTTTAGAATTATCATTATTTTATTATGATCTTACATACCAGAAATAACAGTATACATTTTGAGGATATCATTCACACACATTTAAAGAAATCAAGTAGTTGTATTATTTTAGGAATTGACATTATAAAAAAAAAGAACTTTATACAGTATGCCATTGTTTTCGAGATCAACATAATTGCAAATTATCAAGTGAAACAATTTTAACATTAACACAATGGAAATCAATTGATTCAAAATAGATATTATAATGTTTCTAAAAAAAGAGTCTTAGTTATAAGGTAAGTAAGTCCTATTCTTTATAAAAACCCATCTTAAAAAGTATAAATGATGAAATAACACATGTAGCATATCACTCTCGGTTCTCATGATCACCCTCATTATCTTCCAGCTAGCTTGGCATTATAACACAATTGTTCTCAAAAATATGTTTTGATATAGGGTCCTGTCTCAATACGAACCACCAATCCCTATCCAACACATTTGGGTTAAAAATGCATGTTTGTAGTGTTTGGGGAAAACATAGGGCTCCTTAGCTTCATCCCACATATTTCTAGAGTTGATACATATCAGTCTACTATCAAGATATTCCTTTACATTATTCTAATCAAAGGTGTCCCACCACTTGCACCTAAAAATAACACATTGGCAAGAATAGAAATCAACTTCAATGATCTCTTGTACCTTTCCGATGTAACATAACGTCCATCGTACTAGGTTTTTATCAGAGTGGCTAGCTCAAATAGATTGATCAAACTCGACTTCCACTCCACAGTCTTGTGTTCTGTGTCCATCATCGACATTCTCTGTGTGAAAATGGTGTCCATATGCCCACATAGATGGGAACAAATTGAACTATAAAAAAGTTAAAAATTCATAGTGTCATGTGTCTTATGATAACCCAACTGTTAAAATATGAAATATAGATATAATTACATTTCAAAGGTGCATTATTAAGTTTAAAATGTATATAAATAGATTATTACCGAGTGGGTGCACCCAATCCCTACGTTTAGCGAATCATCTTCAACACGCAGGTAATGACTAGTTGCACCATATTTCTCTCTAACTTGGTCAGCAACCAAACTGTTGTGACATATTTTTGGCATATTTTCTTTTAAATGATAGAAATGAGGCAAATTTCTACCATTCAACCATATGAATTATTTCCTGTCACTATCCCATTTCATCCTCTTTTTTTCGTACAATGCGACCCACAGTTGCATCACTTCAGAATTGTAAAGAACAAATTTATTGATTTCTTCAATTTTTTCATTCGCTGATGAAATCAAACCGACATATAGTACATATGAGATCAAAATATACATTATATCAAAGTTCAACATGAATATTTCCTTTGTGTAAATTTGAAAAATTATAAGTTTCTTTCTCTTTATGAAGTCCCTTTTTTCATTCGTTTGGAGCAGCTCCCCTTATCTTTTGTCTTCATCCCTTTCATCATCGCAAGTCACTACACCTGGTCTATTGTTGATCTACTTGATGTACTCACTAGCATAATACAAATATTCATACGATATGTACCCTTTTACCATATACCCCTTGGGTTTTCCCCTTTGTTGAACAAAACCTTTCAATTTCTTCATGTACCTCTCTAAGAAGAACTTACCACGACAACAAACTACCCCAACTAATTCAACCTCATATACTAGGTGGATTAGAAGATGAACCTGCAAGTCCATGAAACTTGTCATACCTGTCCTGCCCATAGTTTCGATATATATATTTGTCTTCATATTATCCTCTATATATAATACATTTATTCGGACATGCATGATATGGTATGTACTCAACACCCAACATTTTAAACAATTTATTTCCCTCTTCATAGGTTATTGGGAAACACATTATCACTCAAAAGAAAATTATCTTTGAATAACCTGTAGTTGGTCATGGACAATATTATATGTACATTAATGCCGATATAATTATTAACATTCATAAAATTGACCATTCTAAATGTTCATTGTGTGATTATATTTCTCAAAACATAAGGGAGGACTTGATGTCAATTACCTAAAAAAATCCAAGAAACATGCATTCAAAAAGCCAAAATTTGCTTTCAAGTTGTATAGTGACATCATTGTACCCAACTGGGTAGACTTTGACTGACCTCCAGGTCCAAAGAGAGGGGTGGTGGAAGCAAATTTAAGGCTTTCGAAAAAGGTATCAGCGATATGAACATCATCCCATAGCTGATCATCATTATGGAATGAATCTAACAACATTATCTCCATGGGATTTGTATCCCTTAAGTAATCATCCATACCATCCTCTATTTGGTTTCCTCCATTGCTATCTTGTGAAGAAATACTATTGTTGTAGTCATTCCTAATTGGTGAAACTGGACATAGTGGGAATTGAACAGGTGGTCGATTCAACCATTCTTGGTATCATTCCTCTCCGAGTTTTTCTCTTAATTCAGCCTTCTCTTGATTTGACATTGTTTTTGGGTGCAACAGAAGATGCTAGGTAGGTCGCCTATCATCACTAGATTCCTAATAATTTCAAAAAATATATTTGAACATGATTAGTACAAAATATATTATATCAATTAGTAAGCACGTCGACAATGGATGATTAATTGGTTTGAAGTTGAAATAATTACATTAATGTACCAAACAATTATTATTACCATTATTGTCCCAAGATTGTGGCTAGAAGATGAAATGTTACAATTGGCAGGGTGAAGTGGCTTTCCATTTTCATCTGCCAAATGCGCCTTGCGGTATGCTGCTCCTGATAAGAGCTTCTGGCGTTTTGGATTTGTTTGAATATTTTGTGCATCTAAACTCGATTCTGAATCTGCATGAGCCTGCAAATTTGTATACATTAATTTTATTCAGGTGATTGACATGGATAAAAAAATAAGTCCAATTAGAGAATGAAAATGTAAATAAAATATGAAGTAAATATTACGCCTGGAGATGGATAGGGAGAAATCCGTTATGTACTTTGAGAAATATTATGGAACGAGCTGGATTTTGATGAATTGTCCATTCGATATAATTGTGAGATTTTCTCCCTCCATTTGAGAAAAATCAACAATAAATTCTGGTGTACATACATAAAAGTAATTTTGGTGCCTTAAAAATGGACTTATTCTTATGAGTGTTGATGTATAGTTAACCCCACCGGTGCATTTTAGTTACTGCGCACCAGTACTGTGTTATAAATTGATGCATCGGTGTTGTGTTATTAATTGACATATCAATGCGATTAGATAACAAACACATTGAGTATCCACAAATCAAAAAAGCGCAACTTTATTTTTTTAAAGTGAAAAAAATCGGTAAATTGAAAAATGGGTAGCAAACTATTTTTGGAAATCTAATTTCATAAAAAAATTCTTTAAATAGTAAATGCTATTAATTATTTCATTTATTTTCAAAAATTTTCAGGGAAGGATTTGGACGAGAGACATAACTAGAGCAAGAGAGCACAAGAGCAATGTGGAGCAGTGAAATACTTTCAAACAACAACACTATTCAGAGAAGCAGAATTTGAAACATCTTGTGATTCACACAAAAACCCTGTAGTATAGTAAAAATGTTAAATTTTATTGTAATAATTGAATTTTTTTACAGTTTATGTTGGATTTAATACATGCATTGTAAAAATTTTAAATTTCACTATGCATTTTTAGAAAAAAAAAAAACAAAAAATCCATTCTTATGTTAAACCCTTGCTTTGTCTTGTTTCTTCCCTTGCTTATTCTTGTTTCTGCCCTAGCTTCTTCTTGTTTCTGTGAATTCACAATTAGGAATTTTCATTTGTATTTATAGAGTTTATATATATATATATATAGGAGCATGACATCTAACCCGCAGGACGACTTGCAAAGTTAGATCCAATCCATGTTAGCCTTCGCATGATTTATAAAAAGTAGTTTTTTTTTTTAAATACATGTGCCCTACACAAAATAGCGCATCAGTGTGCTATTTTACTATAGTGTGTTACACCAATTTTTGGTCATCTAACCATGTATAATTAGATGAATCTAAATACACCATGTGAGACCAATTTTACCATAGTAGAATTGCTTTCACTTGAGATAATTTAATAAACCACAGAACACATATTTCATTAAATTTGGAAGTGTTCAATGGATCTAGAATTTATAACTTTAATTGGATTAAGTTTTTTCAAAATGAGGAATTATAAAATCTCTTGGTTCACTAATTTTAATGGAGATATTCACCATTTTTTGTGAAAAAAAATTAATAACAAACTATATAAAACAAATTTATATAAACTTGCAAAAGAATTTTTTTCACACCTTAATCTTGAATTCCCTACATTGTCTCTTTTAATATTTTTTATGGTTTGTATTCAAAGCTAATTTTGTTAAGGTTCTTTTATGAAAATAATTTTGTGTATGTTACTATATTATTAACCCATTTAATTATAATTTGATATTGTAAATATCATGTATGTTTTAAGTTATGATTATTACTAAGACAAGGTTGACACAATTTAAGTATATCACCTCTCCAACACTAGTATTATGGTTGAAGATAATAAAATTTTCTTAGATCATCCAATTTATACTCATATTGGATTTAAATTTCAAAATATTTGTGACACTACCAACCTTTTTTTATCTTTTAACTATACATATTATAATGATCTTGAAACACTTCTGTTAATTCTTTTTTAACATAACAATAAAATTCTAAGGAATTTTGAGTAATATCTTTATAGCTTCTTATATACCATATTTGGTCTTAGTGGATGATAATCATCATCATCACCATCATCGTTAAATATTATTGTAAGAAGTTTGCACCATTTTAGAGTTGACAGGAGAATATTTTTTTACGATCAAATTAAGTGTTGAATGAGTAGTAGAATAAATTATTTATTATTTATTATTTGTACTTTTGTGTTAAAAATAAGTTTATTGAGGCTTACTTAATGAAAAATAGATTAATATGCAAGATATATATTAAGTATAAAGTTATTTAATGACAAATTATCATATTAATGTGTCCCATATATACCAACATAGATCCATCTTAAGTACGGATCTAACATGAGTCGAGAGGTATCAAATTTCTTCATGTGCAAACATTTTTAGAGTGCAAAATATAATGTGTTATTTTTCATTGTTGAAATTGCATTTTTGAATGCTAAATAGAGTATATATAAAACCAAATAAAATTTTTAACCATAAAATTTTAATATAGATACATATGAAGTTGATATTGGCATAAATTAGTTAACATAGATCTTCAAATAGTTTATTTGAATCTCTAGTTGAAATATTTTTGAAAAGTATAATATTGAAACATCTAATTCACACATTTTTTTTACTTCTAATTATGTTACAACATATTCATTTTTTTTAATTGTAGCCGATATTATTTTTTTATTAAGAACAACTTTTTTATTTTTATTTTTTATTATTATTTTAAAGCGGGCACGAATTGACAAACTTACACATCCCCTCATACTGGGTTGCAGAATGAGCCTCTCTACTCAATTACTAATCATTTTAATGATCAAAATCAACCCAAAATTAGAATAGTAACAAAGTAGTACAATTTGATTATTTCTAAATACAAGAGGAAAGAGACAAAATTGACTAAAGTATTTATTACAAATGCTTACTTTCTATAGTGTTTAAGGACATTATATTGAAAAGGACATATTGACATTAATCTAAAACTTGATTCCTTACATTATTTCTATTATAATTAATATTTATATTTATGTATTAAATTTGACTCATGAATAATAGATTTTATAAAAAAAATCTTACCTATAAATTTATTTAACAATATATTAATATTGTGTTTCTTACTATTATTGGCCATTTTAAATTGACACTAACTACTTTTCCTATGTTGAGTACAAATTTATTATACTAGTACAATGTTGGCACCACTTCAAAATCTATAAGAGGAAATACTTTATAGGTCTAGTTGTGTTGTTCAATGATCAAAATCATTTTTTTATAAATTAGTGTGCAACAAAATAGAAAATTTTATCTATATAAATTATAATAAGGAATATTAAGGAAAACTCACTTCAAACATTATTACAAGCGTTTAGCATTTATTCATTAAGTTTTTAAATGGTATATATTAAGTAGAATACTAATTAGCTACTCCACTGTTGTTTTAATAGACCAAGTTTAAAAGATGTTGTTTTTAAGTGCATTATTGAATTTCATTATGCATATTTGATATGGTGAGAAGCCATGTTGTTAAAAAAAAGCTTTGAAAACTTAAATATTTCATGGCATTGTCATGTAATTTATATCACCACATGATTACATTGAAATACTAAACAATATAAAACTCCACCAAAAATAATATGAAGAGAATATTTGATATACAACAAATATTGAAAAGTGTGTCTAAATGTATATTAATAGATCCTTCAAAAAATAAATTTACATTCATGAATCATATAGACCTAATCTTAATATATTCGCTCAAGTAGATCAAGAACATCTTCTACGCCATATTTATTTATGTTGGTCTTCTTGCAATGTTATTTATTTGGCATCCATGCTCACACTATAGTATTAATTGGAATAGAGCCAAGATATGTGTCATCAAGATTTGGTACCCCATATTGCTCTAAAAATTTTCCGTTGTATTTCTCTGGCATAGGCTTCCACCAATCAACCTTTACATGAAGATTCTCACTTTCATTATCCATAAAGATATCAAGGATGTATTTTTTCATCCAAATCATCTCTCCTACATCCTCATTTCCTTATCTAACTAGCAACATCTTTCCTTTCTCAACATCAATCATTGGATTGAATGTTGGCTTTGAATTGTTGAATTTGGGTCCAACATATATTCATTCATATATCACAGTATCAAAATCTCCATCCATAATAATTAAGATTACATGAAGTGCGTTACAATCAACTTCAACAATGCACCTTGTCTTGGGCCACAAATTCTCAGAATATGAATCACTTCCATCTATTATTTTATGATCATTATAGATTCTATCTAGTGTATCAAGAACTCTTTCCCAATACAGTACTTTATTTTTCCATTCCTCTGTAACAATTGGTGAATCCTCATTCCTGATAGTGTATTTCCACATTTTTATGTATGATGTTATCCCTTCCTTTAGTTATTTTAAATAGGAATCATTCTTTTTGGAACCTAAGAAAGATGGCTTCCTTATGGGAATTATAGGTCGACATTAATCATCTATATTCCACAATGAAATTGGTTTTGACCACTCAATATCTCTAATGGATTCATTATGCCTTAGTACAGGAACATCATTGAGTACAATAAATTGGAAGTATTGGACATTAGGATGTCCAACTAGTGCATTTTTTCCCTCCTTGATGTATCCATTAAGGAAAATTTTGAAGTCCTAGACCTTGTCAATAAGTGTAGGTGGAAACACTCTATTTTCTTCAATTATGTGATATTTATCCATCATTTTAGGTAAAGAATATATACCTTTACTTTTTAGGTTGGAAGACATTCTTCCGTAGGTTCCATATATGTCTTCATGGGTGTGCTCCAAAAGCAAGAACCCAACCTCAATAGTGATGAAGATGCCAAGTGCAGTTAAAAGTGATAGAAACATGGAAATATAGTGATTCTTATTATCACTTGTTGCATTGTCCAACTATAACAACAAATGTGGAGGAAGATGTTTAAAAACAACATTTTGACTTTTTGATCTTCCATGAGATATAAAATCATCCTTTTACACTTGACATTTTGAGTAAATAGAGGTGTCAAGTAATGCATTTGTAAGTGTGATTCCTGAAGTTCCACTCTCATAAAGTAGATCACCATGCATATCAATTTGTATGTCTTCAAGGTCCTTTAAGCACCTTGCAAGGGATGTAAGATTAAATTGTGATCCCATATGTACAAACAGTAGGGAGAAATGACCAAAACCTCTTGTCTTATGCCCATATGTTAGCATACATGTCAATGACAAACCTAAATTTGTTCCTACAATAAATTTATGTTTGACATGTAGCCTTGGTATTTAAATCTTTTTTTTATCCATTTTATCATGGATAATGTTGAAATACTATTTTGGAAACCTCTCTGACATAATTCTATGGGAATAGTACCAATATCTTACATGCATAACAAAATTTTTATGTTTGTTTGGCCTACAATGTTCCTTTTCTTCCAACCCTTTTGTAGTCGTTGACTTCATCTGTGCTTTCAACATAGTACAATCATTTCATTTATTGAAGTTGGTGTTCTTTGAAAATGACACAACTTGAAACTTAGTATTCCAGATCTTGTTCATTGTTGACACTCATATCGATGAGTAATTGAGCTTTTTAAGAGCCTCATCGATCTCTTTTAGCAAATAATTTAGTGTGTAAGTCAAAGGATGTAATATTAAAGGAGAATATGTTCCATCTTCTTCAACTTGTCATGTTTGGTTTGGTGAAAAATCAGAATTGTCCATTACAATTATTGTTAATAATTCCATGTCTGCCACAGGGTATGCTCGTGCTTTGCATGTGTTGGTGTTACCATGAATAGATTTTAGCTTTCCACGTTGGAGATAATGTTGGTAGTTATAGAATGTGCTTTGATGAATCTTATGTATCTTATATCGTGCTTTCTTAAAAATAATATTCCCATTAAATCACATCTCCTTTACATTTCTAGCAATAGGTGGTAGACCATGGCTATGGCTCTTTGACATGACTATGTTTGAAATGAGTGAACTCAAGACAAATTTCCTAATACCATTGTTATTTATTTGTATCATACCCCTTCTAGCACCTTCAATGGCCTTCCTATCCACATGTTGAAGACAATTTTTTCTACAACATACATATGTTGCCAAAAGTCGAATTTCTTTCTCTTCATCTATTTTTGTTTGACATTTTTCAAAAAAAATTGTAGCCATAACTCATTTAATCCTTCTATATGGCCTTGTTACATGCATATCAATTGAGTTTCTACCTTTTTCATTGAAAATATACCCATCACATTTTTTTGAGGGATTTTTGTCCTCTATAACATCCCATATCACCATTTTCGTGGGTGGCTCCTTGAACTTTTCCTTGACCCTCAATATCACACCTTTGTTGTCCACCAACTTATTTATTGTCCATCAAACCAAACATCGCATAGACTTATCCTCAGTTCTACATATTTCACAATTTTCATCTATCTCTTGCGAAAAAACACCAAATTCCATTTCACCTATTGTTTCACCCTCAAAAATGTCATCATCGCGGACATTAACTATCATTTTTAGAATCTACACTTCTGTGATTCATCATATAAATTTTTAAAATATATTTATGGAATAATCACATTTAGTATAACATTTTTGATGCGTTTCGAACCAAGCAGTGTGGTTCATCATTAGGAATAGGTCCTAGTCCTAATGATGAACCACAATGGTTGGTTTGAAACACGTCGACAATGTTATATTGCATGTGATTATTACCAAAAGATATTTTACAAAAATTAACTATCATTCCTTTGGAAATTCATATGCTTGTTCATGTGCGTTCATCTATAAGATAAACCTTTGTACATATGAATCTAACCTTATCTTGGGGAATATTTATGGCATGATCATGAAAATGAGGTTCCAAAATGATTCTGGCCAAATCTCATAAGATTCCAATGCACCCCATAATGTATTCTCAAATCCCGTTGGATATGGTAGATGAGCATCATCTTTTAACACCTTCTCAATTTTAACAGCTATGCATCCTTTATGTACCATATTTCTATGCATTTATTCCTAAGCATTGTATTGTATATGGAGCCATAACCCACCTTCACTCCATGTTGCAGAAAATCTACCTTGCCTCTAATATAAAATGTAGAAGAAACATTTGCACCTATAAACAAATGTAAATAAAGTTAGTATTTACTAAAAAAAACACTTATTATACTATCAATAATATTTAACACATGCTTCAATACTTTGATTTACCTATGTTGTGCCTCAAATCCGTGATCTTCCATGGATGTATGTCCCCTTCATTAACATCCCTCCTTAATCAAATGTGGTTGAGTGACATCAATTATAAAAATTGCAACATAATTTTCATTAACTCTTTCTTCGACATAATAAGTTACAGACTCTGTATATTTGACCCTTCCTAGCCCAATGACTTGATCATTAATGAGGAGATTGACATAGTCCACTTTTGCCAAAATTATACTTTCCATTGTAGCCTGTACAATTCTGTAACAACAATTAAATAGTAATTTGTAATTAAAAGGTTGAACCATGTAAAGTGTGATTTTATATTTTCAAAAAAACACACAACCTTCAAAAAATTAGTATAGATGCAATAATTTAAATAGTATGGTAGGCATATTATATGTAATGAAACATTGTTTCCCACCATCTGGTGCCTACTACCAAAAAGTAATTTACATACAAATTACATAAAAAACATACATGAATATCAAGCAATTAGAGATGTATATAGTATCATAGAATGACAAATATCAACTCATATCAAACCACCAAGTTCCTATTTAACTTTAGAAATAACACTTGTATTATTGATGCATGTGTATGAATAATGATGATAAAAAATTTGTATAAGTTGAAGAACCAAAATATGGTCCTTCAGAAAATCTAAGAAATTCCAAGTTTGATGCTACATAAGATGTCTAAGAGCCCCATGAGAAGGAGAAATTATATTTATATTTCACTTAGTGAGGGTGTTTGATGTTTGAACTTGATAATCGAAATCCAGACTAAAGGTTTTCTTCCAAATAAAAGTTTTGGTACTATAAATAATAGACAATTCACATTCTTATTCTAAAAGAAAAGAAATTTCATTTTACAAATATTTAGTTCTAGTGTTAGCACTCCTTACCTATACACATTTAAGGACATACTATTTAGAATGGATACAAAGGGATATTAACTTTAGGTCCTCGAAAAGTGTAGATTTTAGTTTTCCTAGATTGTTATGTTGATGATGAAAAATCTTATCTTATGCATCAAGACATTAGTGAAATTTTTTTTGGAAGTTCATAACTATACAAAAAAATGGAGAGAAAAACAATAAATGTTAAAAAATTGTGCTTGATACTTTAAAGTTGCATACATGTACATTGGAAGCAAAATATAGTATACCTCAATAATACATTTATTCATAAACTTCAAAATGATATAAAAATCACATTATTCTTCATGGATTAAATAATTATGATTGGATTATTGTGTTTTTTTCCAAAAGGAAAGCTATACCATTATATTTCCTTCCAACTCAAGCACAAATTTAGTGGCAACAACATATATTTACATACATTTCTTTTCCACTATAATTGATCTTCATAAATTGTTCCAAATTCCATAAAAATGCACATCAAAATCAATAACTCTAACCATTGTGATTATTGAGACAATGTCACCCCTAGAGAATTGGTTGCATAAGTGTAATGGTATCTAGAAGAAAACTAATAATCACTATGTATCCTTCTTGCTTAATCACAAATGGACTGCCAAGAACAATATCATAGCACTAACCTTGGTGAGGGTGAAATATTGATTGTTTTCCTTTTGGCACAAGAACAAAGAAATCTAGTGCATTCTATAATTCTTTCTAATACAAATAAAAACACATTTCCAACAATAATGTTGCATTGCGAGAAAAAAAAATATAATGCATGCAAGATTTACTTATCTCACAAACAGATTTTCAACAATAACATTGAAATATGAATGAAATCTTGCACATTCTAACCTTCCTTATAGCATAATGACAAACATATTCCTAATAACAACATTGCATTATGAAGGAAAGAGAATGTGTGCTAGCTTTCCGTCTATCACAAGTATAAGCACATTTGGAGTAACAGTATTTCATCTCAAATGAAAGCTAAAAATCAATATCATTCCTCCTACTACAAGCATAGGCATATTTCTAGAAGCAACATTACATGGTCAAATAAATCTAGCACATGCTAGATTTCCTTCTAGCACGAACACAAGCACATTTCCAAAAAAAAATATTCTAAGGCGGATGAAATCCACCACATGCTAAATTTTCTTATAAGGTAAATAGAAGCATATTACTCACAAAAAATTACAACGTAAAAGAAAACTTACACATTCTAGAGTTTCTTCTAGCACAAGCACAATCACATTGCCAAAAACAACATTGCATGGTGGAAGATATCTAGCCTACGCTTGATTCACTTCTAGCACAAACAAAAGCACGTTTCCAACAATAACAATGTAGGGAAAATGAAATACAACACATGATAGATTTTATTCTAGAACAAACACCAGTACATTTCCAACAATATTGCAATGCAAAAGAAATCCAATGCAGGTTATACTCCATTCTAGTACAAATACAATCACGTTGCCAACAACAATATTATTTCATTGCGAAAGAAATATATTGCATACTAGATTTTATTCCAGTACAAACTCAAGCACGTTGCTAACACCAATATTGCATTGAAAAATAAAATGAATATAGCACGTTTCCATGTTACCGCCATTACAACTGCTATACCGCAACTTAGTTGTGGATATTTAAGCAACTAAAAGACATCCCAAACACTGACATATTGGTGAGTCTAGATGCACCTCGATGTTGAGGCTTGCTCTACTACTAATATGCAATGAACCTCTGACGGTACTACGTTGTTGTTGCTCTACAATGCGTAAGCACTACTCTGCACTGTGTTGCACCACTGTGCACAACATTGTTGATGTTTCTTCTGCTTTGATATGCTTCACACTTAGGAAATATAACTCTATCACTGTCGTTCCATCATCCCTCGCACCAACTGAATCTTGTCATTCTGCTACTATCATTAAGGGCTCCTATATTTGTATGTGATCCATGAGTTTGGGCACCTCAAGGATCCTACCCCTTAGGTTTATGTAGCTCCAACTACAACTCCATATCGCCCCACTTCTTAGGTGCATGAGAACTCATGGCTCAACCATTTTCATCCTCCTCATCAGCTAGAGCTGGAGCAGTCTTCAAGTTAGACTTCTCTTCTTTGACCTTCTTCTTTAGAAGGCGTTGTGTGGAAAAATGTCCCATTTCTCCACATATGAAGCATCTGACCTTCGAGAGGTCCTTTTTCTTCCTTCTCTATTTCCCTTGCTGTCCCTTTGATGTGAGAGATGCATCTTCCTCTTCCTCCTTCTTTACTTTGATACCTTTACCATTACTTCTCACCATGGTCCATCGTCTGATCTCTTCTTGTTGAAGAGCTGCCCGCATCTCCTCTCAGCTTGGAAGAGTAGCCCTACCCAAAATTCTTTCGACAAAGGTTTCCCAATCTTTAGTGACTGCATTTAAGGAATTCCTAACCATAAATCCAACATCAAGTGTTGCCCCTACGGAAGCTAGTTGATCTTAGATCCCTTGCACTCTGATAAGTAAGGGATAGATCTCTTCTCCCTTCTACATCTGAAACAATCTCAGTTGGTTCTCAAGTGACATATTTTGCTGGACGAAATATCCCTCGTATAATGTGGTCAAGGCCACCCACACTTCCCTTGTTGTGTTCTTCTCAGTAATGTGTGGGATCACGTGATCCTTCACTCCATCCATGATCATGCGCTTCACTTTTTCTTGAGCCTGCTCGTACTTCTTGAGAGGATCAACCTCTACCGAAACATCAATCATGTTCAAGGCATTATCCTTGATGTGATTTTCATCCAAAATTGCCAAGATCATGGCCTTCCAAATGACAAAGTTGGACACTCCATCCAACCTGTCCTGATCCCTCAGTCCACTTCCGGCCATCTCTGCTCAACTAAATGTCGAACAAGATCTATTATCTCTCTTTCACTGCAGCCCCATTAAAACTATGATCTGGATTTCTTTGGCACTAGAAATACTATAAGGAACAAGCTCCCTCTGAATCTCAATTTCCTTCATGGAAATCCTTCTGCCAACAAATTTTGAACCACTCCTCTCTTATCTCTCTTTATTGCTGCTCAGCACTGGATCTAGACCTATCGGCAAGAAATATTCTGAGGAATTGATTCCCTCTACTTTTTTCTACACCAACAAAATCAACATCCCACCAGCAACTTCAGTTCAAAATCTGCACTGCACCTCTAGCCACGACAACTAGAAAATTGGCCTCATTAGCCTCTACGCTGGCCCACCAACCGCTATGATGCCTTCTACAGCTACATTGTCACCCTAGCAGGCTGACATAGGCTCTACGTGAGCCTTCCCTAGTGACTGCATTACCCTTCACCTATTTCTCTAGTTCAAAACTACGCTCCCTCTCGGGATAACTGCTTTCCTACAATAGATTTCCTTCTATTCTTTCGTTGATGGATTCAGTCCTCATTGATCTGCAATTTCTCTGATACCATGTGAAAATTCCTAAATCTAAATAGATCTAATGAATCCTACTGCAGCCATCTGAATTAATTCATCTATTATGTAATTTACTTTACACGATTATTTTTTAATACTTTCATGAAATACTGAAGAAATTAATAAAGTAGTCTACACTACAATAATGATGATTTTGAAACAAGGAAACTAAACAAGGAAATCATTCATAGATATGACACCTTTATTTTAGACTATGTCCCCGGAAAAACTCAGTGTGGGAAAACCAGTGCAATAGATCTGAGGGTTTTATTATTAAGCAGTAGCAATATCTAAATAAAACTCTGAACACCCCTAGCATGATTCAGTTACGGAAATAAATACTGGAAAAAATAGTCATGAGGATTTACCTCACTCAATCACTGAGTTTTCGATAGATCTGGATGATGAAAAACCTACCTTAGGGAGGCTCTGCGCAGTCCCAACACTGTAACCTATAGCCTTTGCATCACCCCATTCTAGGCTCTTCTTTCATCCCCAACCAAGTCATTTTTCCTCCTTGGACCATGAGGAACAACCTCCCAGTGCCACTTTCCAGATCCCGACCTTCGAAACTGATCCACAAGAAAAAGGCTGAAAACCCTCCCTCTTCCTCTACATGAGCCTACGCAGTCACTGTATCAACCCTCTTCCGTCAATGCTTTCTTTGACTAGATATATTTTTCTTCTGTCTAACTAATGCTCCACTAGTGGAGAAAGTCTCTTCCTCTCCAGATGTTATCTTTACCCCTCACTGCTATGATCTCTAGCTTGAATTTATCAGCAAACCATAACTCAGCTAAACAAGTTCTAATACCATGTGAAAATTCAATTGCTCGAATCCTACTTTTGCAAGTAATAAGAATTCTTCTATTTTTTAATTACTTAAACAAATTATTTATTGTGTTCTATGGTATATAATGAAACCCATACACTATAGCCTTCACAAAATTAAACTCTGGAAAATAATGTGCAGAAACAAGATCTGAGGAAGAATAAATCATAGAAGCATGACACTATTATTTTTGGACCAATGTCCTTGGAAAAACCCAATGCAGGAAAACTGGTGCAACAACTCAGGGCTTGTTTATTATGAATTAATTTTATGAGTACAAATATATGATGGTCAAAACTGACAATTCATATAGAGGAAAAATGAAAATTAAAATCTCGTGAGAAGATCTCACTCTGCCACAGGAATCTGATACTGACCTTAGCTCGAGATGAGCTGCTCTGCGTTGCCTCTGTGCAGTGACAGTGTCACTCTGCATAGTCTCTGCATCACAACTAAATTTTCCCTCTCACTCTGCACTGGATCTCTATCTTCACTAGAAACGAGACACTTCTCGCCTCCAAAAACGCCCTCTGGTTACTGGTATTGAACCTCGACTGTTTCCTCAACAAAAAATCAAACTCCCTCTGAAGCTCTACCTAGTCCTTGCATAGCCTCTATGGGGCTAGCTCTGCGCTGCTCTATGTGGCTTTTACTTCCTCCTCTTCTTTGCACTCTCTGGATCAGGAAACTCTTCCAACGAAAAATTATCTTTGCCCCTCTTTGCAAAAATATTCTCGATCGATTTTGTCCCTGAGCACTGCTCACTGAAGAATTTTGATCTCTAGATTTTCTCTCTCGATCTATTTTCCAAATGATCCACCAAGTCATTATAATCTTCTCGTTGAGTCTTCAACAACTAATATTAAATCGTTAATAAATGACTAATATTAACCTGACTTGATCTCTGATGTTTCTAGAAGATTCACACTCTATTTTAATTAATATCCATTGATTATTTTAATTTCGTAAGTTAGACTTAGGATCCCATTAAAAATAATTAATTATTTCCATAAAACATAATCTGATCAGAATTTTCCAAAATTATTTATGGTTTCTTTGGAATACATGTGCTTAAGCCTCTCTGCAAATTTTTAGACTTAGAGAACCTATAAGGCTGCGAGAAATCAACACTCCCTCTTAGTGAGGAATGTGCTCTAGCAATACATCCAGCTGAAGTACTGCTTTGATTATGCAACATCCCCTTTGTTCTGTTGTTTTGACACTACTACCCACCAACACTGCGCTGCTGCATCCATGTTGCTACTGACCATGCATGCTACTGCCAAATGATATTGTACTGCAACAGAAAAGGCATGAAAAAATATGAACTAAGTGTTCAATAGGATGCATCTCGTACAGAAGATATAATTTTTTCTAGTATCTACATTGTCCATCTGAAGCTATTTCATTGTTGTTGACTCTGCATTGTGCCTTCCTGCACTATTTCCAACTCTGCTCTGTGCTACTCAGACTCTGGTGCTCTATAACCACTACGTTGTCACTTTGCGCCAAATGAAGCTTGTTCATCTTTCTACTTCTTATTTGGGCTCTCGTAGCAAGGTGATGATCTGAGAGGTGAACCCCGCAAGGTTTTTGCCCAATGTACAGTTCTGTTTAACTACAGTCCCAGATCATCCAATGCTCCCCTGGCGATATATGGGCAATCATGGTGAATTCCTCCTCCTCTATCTTTACAGTTTGATCATGTGGATCATGCTTCTCGTATTTTTCCTTCTTCCTGGGAAGACATTGTGTGGCATGATGTCCCATCTCGCCACACCGAAAGCATTTGATATTTGAGACGTCCTTCTTACCTAGTTGCTGCTCCTGCTTTCGCTTCCTTGAAAAGACTTCGTAGCTTCTCTTAAAGCTTTTACTGTCATTGAAATTTCCATTGAATGATAAACCTTGCCTCACTTCATAACTTCCTTATAGATACATCTATCTCAAGTGAGGTTTATTGGGACTCCTCCCATTGGTAAATATCCAAGAACAAAAGGGGACATAGGTTGTGGCGACAATGGGCCTTTTTCCCATTGTTGTCATTTGGTCTAGTAGTAGTCCCATATGTACCCCTCCTGGGACCCCTTCTATATTGAGTAGTAACAAGTCCCTCTGAGACCTTTTGAAGTTCATGATACGCTAACTTGTCATAACTATCAAAAGTTACTCATCTTCATAGCTATGAAACATAGCCAATTTTTTACTCATCGACTCGTTCTATAATTGCTTTCCTCTTTGTGTGCAATTTTAGCACAATATATCATGTTGTGCACAAAATCTCTATTGCCTCTCAACCCTCATCTTCATTTTCAACATGCATTGTAGTGTTTCTTTGATGAGTCGGCTATTAAATAAGTAATCAATCTTTCCAAACTTATTCACGACTTATGTTTCCTTGCTAATCACATTTTCAAATGAATAATGTGCAGTTGCATTTGACATATTAAGACCAAGCACTTCTTCTTCAATTGTATTGGACCTGGTTCCATCAATGTTATGAAATAATCCATGAGAATTAGCTTTAATTTCTGATTTTTCCATGCTAAAAACTGAGTGACTAATAAAATGTATTACTGGTGAGAGTCCCTTTGGAAGCAAGTCCAAATTTAAGCGAGTCTTCCTTATACTTTTTTTTTATGGAAAGTTTAATTTCAAGTTGCTAATCATCGACTGCATTAACTGAAATCATGTTGAAAATTGGATCATATCAATGATCAACGTTTTGAATAGGTCTGGTGTGATGTCAAATATACCGTCCACATCCAACAAAAACACCAATCACACAAATATGTTGAGAATCCCACTGGTATGTTGATCAAGCCTCTCAAGGCATATGGCCTATACACCCTTTAACCTCGATGAAAATTCTTCCAACAACTAGAAGGACACAAGCATGAATTAGCATTGTAGGGTAAAGGAAATCTAGTACGTGATGGATTTAATTCTTGCAAAAACACAAGCATATTGCAAACAACAACAATTCAATGAAAAAAAATTTCATGCATGCTATATCAATGTTGAACTTGGATTCCATAGTATTGTTCCACATTTGAATGGACTTCCCAAAATATTGCATTTTGTTTAAATAATGGTCATGCATCTCCAGTAAAAACTAAAAGCTAGATGCCAAAGGATTTTTTCAGATGTTGCTTACGAATGCATAGATAAGATTGGTGTACTTCACATATTCTCATTGTAATACTGAATGCTAAATCTATCCCTTCAATGGTCCATGAATTGAGTTTTAACTTGTTGATATCTTTATTTCTACAGAATGGAGCTCAGTAGTAGAATAAACCTTTCATTGTTACTGTTCATTAAGTTTTTTACCTCTTGAATTGGTATAGGGTTATGTATCTACAAAGAAACTTTGAGTTTTCTTCCAAGTCTAGGTACTTGTCTATGATTTCTGGTACATATTCAAGCCTTGAAAGCATGAGAATGTTCAAGAATAAAATCCTGGGATAAGTACTCATTTCATTATAAGGACTTCTCTTACGTTGATGTCACAATGTCAGCAAGGAAATTTGTATATAAGTTTACGCAAAGAAAATAAACAAGAGATAAAATTCCCCTAGAATGCACTTAACTTTCCATATGCCTAAAAGCAGAGGCAATAGCTAGCTAGAATCCAATCTCGGAAAATTCCAATAATAAAAAATACAATAAAGTCTATAAAATAAAAAATACACCCAACAATCTGAACATGCAATAGGATATCAGTTTACCAAGTCAATATAATAATGTAGCACATGTGTACTCACCTTAAAATTGTTGACTTGGGTTTAATCGCTATTTGACTTCTCAAGTGACGTATATTCCCTTGGATTATGTGTAATGAATGGGTCAGGATATTGAGTACTAAGGAATGAGATGAACTTGCAGCTAATTTTATATCACTAGTTGTAGCACTGGTGTATTCTAGTTTGGTAAGTGTCAGTTGATGAGTTTACAATTTCCCACATATTACAAAAAAATATGTCAATATATGGCAAGATATTCTGTGTGCTTAGTGGCATAGGGAGTACAACTCCATTAGCACCAGAAGATACATGTACAATAGACAACGAAGATGACCAATTTTTCTATCTTACTGATGCAAAGACCTAGTTGTTTCCATAGAATTTAAATAGCTAAATTTAGACTCTTGATTATAATAACAGTTTCATCATGATCTCTATAAGGTAGTACCTAATCATCCTTTTCCTTGTTAAGTGAGGAAGAAAGATAGCTCAATTCCTTAAGTACCCTAAGAATTTCAGCAATATACATTTACTTGAAGGAAGCATGGTGTTTGGCTCAGTAAAAACACTAGAGTTCACTCACTAAAACCTTTTTCAACCATTTTATATCATTTGGAAATTTTGTAATGAAAAGATGTCAATGGGGAGGTGTCAGTTTCACTAACTTAATCAATACATATACAGCATGATAATATGCAAGGTCTAACAAAATTTTGGATGCTAGTAGGGATGACAAAAAATCTAAACTCTGTTCCAGGAAAGTTGACCAGCATTGTTCATAAAATTCCATGTGTCACCTCAGCACAAGCACAAAACCAAATCATCATTGTGGTGTACTTTTGTGCTGAAGACGCCACAAATGCACACCAAGATGCACACTAACAAATGTCCTTACTGACACTGTCTTTGTGTCAAGCTATCTACAAATGTCCTTGGTGACATTATGACATCAATGTAAGAGAAGCCCTTATAATGAAATGGGTATTCTTGCACATTCTCATACTTTCAAGGCTTACATATGTGCTAAAAATCATAGACAATTACCCAAACTTGGAAGAGAACTCAAAATTTTAATGTAGCTACCTATCCCAATTCCAATTCAATAGGTACAGAACTTAATGAATAATAACACTCAAAGTGCTATGCTGATACCGAGAATGTAGGGGATAGCAAGAAGAATATTAGGTGAGATAGAAGATGTTGGAGAAACATAAAGATCATTGAAATTACAAAAAAATTCATAGGATTAAGATATCTTGATTAGATACCAATGATGGCTAGAGAACATGCTACATGGTCTTGAACATGACCATCATATTTTCCCAAATGTGGTGGTTATGCAAATGCATCTTGTTGTTATGCAATATCTTGCACAAAAAATATAATTCTGTGACTATCACTATGCCATGAAGCAACACAAGTAGATCTAGAGTTTGTAAAAAAAATAAGTGAATTTTACATCCAATAGATCTCCCTTTTCCATGATGATTGTGACTCCAAGTGAGTTTGAACAAAATTTCCTTCTTCGTTATACTAAAAATGGAGAACGATAAAGCCCTTACTACAGAGGGAATATTGATGTTTCCCTTATGGGTGGCAGTTGCATTGATTCTAGATATAGTCGTCCAATTTCTTTTGATTCAGCCAAGTCCAAATAAAATTTCCAATCAAATTTTGTTCATGAAAGTAACTTCTTGACTCAGTGACTAGGATTTCCAACTTTGGAATTCCTTCCCCAATTTCAAGGGTCAATCTATTCAAGCAGAATCCCATGGTTTCTAGGTTTCAGGGGATTCTACTTGAATAGATCGACCCTTGAAATTGATCTAGATGAGGAGGTGTCTAGGATTTTCCCAGTTTTTGTCTATTTTCCCATCTCCCATGGAATCTCTAAGATGAAAAAAGCTTTGGAACCCATCAGTAACAATAAAAAAAATAGGAGAATTTCACAACTAAGGCTTACCCAAACCTAGAATGTTTTCTTACGCACCTATATGTGTGCATGTACATCTTGAAGCTGGCCTCCAAATGCAGAATGGCTCATGCTCCACAATTGCACTAGTGCAGACTCTAGATTATGATCAGAATCATTTCAAATGTAATGTCAGTAATGAATATGGCCATTCACCAAAAATTTCATGAAGACAAGTCCTTCCCCTGCAAAGGATCTCAAAAAAGAGAGAGACAATAGATTCCATTAAGTCTTTAGTAAGGGAAAAAAGGAGATCCCCTCCCCTGCATGTAGCAATGAAACTGGAGAATCCCTTTGAAACAAGGAGACACTTTCAAAATTCTTCAAAGAATCAAAGATTAGGCAAACAAGTATCATATGAACTGATACTCACACACCAAAGGAGTAAAAAAGAAAAGTCTAAGAGCTGAAGATAAAGGCATAAGAGTTGAATCATCTTTAATGGAAAAAACAGGTTCAAAGGAAAAACCCTATTCTGAAATATGGCTGTGTCCATCAGCTGACAAAGTAGAGGAGAAATATGCAGCAAAAGGATAGCCCCACCCCATCCAAAATATGGAATTTTTTACTGGGGAAATTAAGATACATCAGGAAGAACTTTTAGCCTCCAGAAGATCTAGAGGAAAGTGGAATCAAGATAGTAAAATTGATATCTATCTTGGTAACAAAAATTGCTATAGTTTTTTTTGCTTTTCTACCTGTGATTTGGCATTATATGCCTACATTTGACGCTTCTCTTGAATCTATTTTTGAACATCTAACCCTTATTTGTACCTTGAAAGATTGTGATCATTTTGTGATAATAAAGTTTTGGTATATACATGTACTTCATCCTTAGACACACATATGAAGTTTCTAGTTGTCTAATACTCGTGTAGATTCAAATTTTATTTTGCACACTTTCATTGTTTTCTTGGTTGCACCATTTTTGACACTTTTCATACTAATTTGATATATTAAGGGCCAAAATTGTGAAGTTATTTCACAAACATTTGGAAGATAATATGGCAGATTTACTGTTGTAAATCTATAGTAAGTAAAATAAATGAAAATGTGGTTTATTCTTGGAAAATTTTGCCTAAAGGGATTAAATTTGGTGGCATATTCTTGGTATATTTTCTCTTGGATTAACTAGCATATTGGGGTTGTTGATAAGTGAATTATGTTTCATTGTTGTTGAGAAGTGAATTTCTATCCCAAGCTCCAAGGGCTAAGTGCCCAATGCTCCTCCTAGGAAGGTACCTCTTCTAATCTAGCAACTAACTTCCCCGTTGTCAACACCCAATGGGTTAGTCAACAAATTGACTAGGGCATCAACCCCATAGGTAAGAATACCAAGGCATCACTCTAATGTCAAGAATCCACCCCATTTTAGCCATCCATGTGCCCACAAATCATCATCAAGGATGATCAGAAATATAGTCCTAACAAGAGAAAAAAAAATTTGGCAATAACCCCAAAAGTTAACACCAACTTGATGTTCAGAAAGGTAATGCTTGAAGTCAATGTCATCTCGGCCCCCTCCTTGCTTAGCAATGTCACCAACAACAAGAAACTCTCAATCTCTTCTAGAATCAAAGCACATAAACTTTAATACAAACTTGCAAATCTCCCAGATCATAATAAGCTAGGCTCTAATACCATGTTCGAGAGTGTTAGTGTTAGTTTTTTCATACTGCCATCAGTGATCAAACTTACTCTTTTGCATTTGCATATTAGGAGTCCCATACCATCAATCCTCATCATTCCATTAGGTCATGGATTCATTGATGGTAGTGTTTCTTCATCAGTTTTCCCTCATGTGAAACTTGCTGATTCCCCTCTCTATGGTCTTCAGTCCCGATTCACTTTCACTATGCATTCATGTTATTAGGTCATAGGGTTGGTCTCATTGGGTTCTAGGGTCTCATCATGGTCAAATTAATGAGTCAAGTGTCAATAAATATCAGCAAGGTCATGAGGAGGACAAAATAATCTCAAAGGCACAATATCTGGAAAGACCAAAATGGTTTTTCTATCAAGCTTGATGTAATTTTCACCTCAAAACATGTTTTGAGGTGAAAACATGACAATTTCTTTTATTATAATCTTTTATGTAATTTTATGTCTTCATATGAAGCTGCCATCCCTACACAGCCACCACCCTGCTTTTCAAAGGTGTTTTCCATATTATTTTTAGTGTAAAATCATGTTCTAAGTATGTCCATCAGAAAGAGCCCGGAAATAGCTTTCTAACGGTATATTACACTCCCCAAACTGACTTCTGGATTGAAAAATATGTCTAAGTGAGCAAAAGTCCTTAAAAGCCTAACCTTACCCTCCTTTCCTCATTTGGTCCCTTAAACTTTATAATATAATTTTAAAGTTTTTCGATCGCATCTCTTTTCTCCCGATATGATCGCACCCTTTTCCCCCGATCCGAAAGCAAAATTCAATCGCATACTTTCGATTGACCCTTCCCTGATTACAAATCTTCGATGCGATTGACCCCGCCCAATCACATCTGGACCGTTGATCTTCTCAGCGATCAGACGGCCCACATCCGATCACGATCACTTGATTGCATCATAGCTTCATAGTGCTCCCAACATTGTTCCCGCTCCTTTGATTTCTTCCGACGTGATTGACTCCTGCCGATCACATCTCCATCGTCGATCTGCCCTTCCGATCGGACGACTCACAAGTAATCGCACCATCGCAAATGGCATTTCTCACAACACTTGCCCCTACTCCACTCCTCCACCAATTTGTGATTGCAATTCCCTTTAGGTCCCACCATAATATCTTTTTGCCCCACTCCAGATAAAAGTGGTTCTTCCTTCGTAAAAACCATAATTTGATTTAAAATATTTCTAAAGTCCCTCATCGCATCAGCCCGTCGCAAAATTTTTATGTCATAATTCCCTCCCTTCCATTATGCTGATGTAATTGAGTTTTCCTGACACTTCCGATCACTCCATCACAATCAGATATCGCAATCCCTCCGCTATGTGTTAAACCCACTCCCCTTTCCGATTGCGATTGCGATTCCCATGGGTCCCACCTTAAATCCCTTCCACCTTTTCAATGAAAAAGCAGTATTCCCTATGTAAAAGCGCAAAACTCATTTTATTTTGTTTTAAAATAATTTCTTCCATACACCATCGCATCACCTGTTTTGCATCCCCGCCATGTGTTATGACCACTCCTCCCCGATTTGTGATTGGGATGTCCCAAAATCTTTCCGCCCATCGCATATCTCCCATCGCATCGCAGTTTTTCATCGCATCACTTTATTTTGCAATACAACCTCCCCCCTTCTGATGCGATTTGCGATTGTGATGAATCACATATCGCAATTGGAAAAACCCCGCTAGCATTTCGCTCCCGCTTCCCTTCCATTGCGATTGCGATTGCAATTTCCTTTGGGCTCACCTCCCTTTCCCTTCGCTCCTTTTCAATAAAAAAGGGGTATTTTCTTCATTAAACGGTAAATTCGATTTTCAGTGGTTTCAAAGGCATTTTTATTTAGAAATTGGGTTTTTATTCAAAAATTAAAGGCTAAGAGCTAAATACAGATGTAGAATCATTTTAGCCTCTTCAGCAATGATTAAAAAGAGATCTGTAAGACTTCTTCTTTTCATTCATTGGGCACGACAGAAAATTTCTCCAAGCAGTCGAATGTATTGCTCCTTTTTTTCAGGGGCATATTGTTGGTCTTTTCCTGTATTCAGATTTTAGTTTCTAAGCTTTTGAAACAACCCCTCTTTCTGTGGATCTACTCCCCTCAATTTCTGTCCATTTAATGTAATCTCTAAGTCATTTGTGGGGGGGAATAAAGTGTGGAATAAGATGGAAATCATGGAGGATGCTCTGCGCTCCATTTGTAACAGTTTGGCATGGAATTAATAAAGAAATGTAGCACTAATTTGTGGGATCCCTGTGGTATGGATTTTAGCACTATTCTTTCCTTTGTGATCATTTGTTAACTGTTATGTTTGCCATTCATTCATTCATATCTCTGGTTGAATGCTTTCAACATAGCTAGGTAGAATCCATTGTGTAATGCTCTGCCATGGGAAATCATTCAATATTTGATATTTTCTACTGTTCAAAAAGGATCCATCTCCTATTCCCTTTTCAGCTCTTCACCAATCTTAAACATTCCATCATCATTTAAACTAAATTGTTAAAATCCATGCCTACCTTGCCCATGAAATACCTGGTATCTCTGATTTAATTCCCCAGATTCAAACTGCCCCATCTATTCCTTACAAACCTAAATATTTATAAAAATATTTCAAGTTATTATACCTAGCCTAAAATCAGTTTGTAATTACACTTTATTGAATATTTTTCACGGAGAGAGCACTCTCCTGACCTTGTAGGGCTAGATTCAAGGCTGAGAGTGGTTTGATTTTACCCTGATTTTCCTTCTTTCAGCCTAAGCTTCAAATTAGGTGCTAACAGAGAGGAGGAAAAAATAATATTTGCATTGAAACTATTCCACAGCTCTTCTACTTTCCAAGGAGAGCTTATCATGTGTTGTGCACTACAATAAACACACCCAAACTTAATGATTTTTATCAGCATTGATACCAATGTATTTTAAGGTCATGCAACCTATTAACAAAGTAGAGATGTACTTGTGACTCTTTTCAGGTACAGAACAGGTTTCTCTTATAAAAACTTCAGACATATTAGCACTTGGCTCACTTCTTTCTCAATTTTTTATTTTTCACACTTACACCTTTTCTTACGCTTCCTTACTTTCTCAAATATATGTGTATATATAAGAAGTACAATGATCAAGTTTCACTTTTTCAAACACTAATTGCCTCAATGGTTAATAAACTACAAAGATTACACTATCTAGGATAATGTTGTTAGCACCTAAAGACTCAACTTATCATCTTTGACTAGACCAACAACCTTGTGAATACAAGTCATAAAATTTCCAACAAAGAATTCCTAGGTAGCAACATTTTCCAAAGTCCCAAGATGTTAATGTGGCAATGTCTCCTCAATTGTGTACCTCGACTGCATGTGTAATACAACAAAAACTCTACCTCAGCAGTTTCATCAATCCTCACAATCTAAAAAATTCCACACAAATGTTTTATTGTCATTTCTAATACTCCCCAACTTGCAGGAGAGTGGTTGAAATCAAAGAATCATAAGTGGGGTTGTTTGATCCTAGAGGGAGTCACAAATCGACCAAGCTTGTTACACAAGTTCAGCACAAAATTCATCAACTATGGGCATGAAAATTTGATAATTGTATCAAAGGTACAAAATAACAAAGAATCATCAATACCAAATGCGAATTGTAATGGGAAACTTTGCTGTGGATCAAAGTGGAAAATTAGAATTGTGACACAGATAAAGTAATATTCTTTTTCAAGTGGTTCTAGCATTACAGCAAAGTGATCACACAGTCTCAAAGTTCAATAATGTTAATACACTACTGCATTAAAATTTTTCGAATGCACCCATTCCAAATTAGTGTAGGCTCATTGGAGTGGGTGGAGAGCTCAACAAATTGTGTTGCACAAAAGATCAATAGTCACTTCAGATCAAATTCTTATGTTTGTCTCTTCCTCTCCCCAAATTTTCTACAATTATGCAAATTATAATTTCTATACTTGGCCTTATGATTTTAAACAGGTTGGTTGTTGAGATCAACTTCTTTTTTTCATATCTTGTTGTATAGTGCTATTTAATTAATGAAAATTGGGAGTTTAAACTATTGCCCAATTTGAAACAATGCTTTCAAATTCTCATCCCTAAGGATATAATCATTACTTGAATGTTAAATAATTTATGGGGCAATGATGTAAGATCAATGAGTAATAATGGTGGGGTCCAACGTTAACACTGACTGAAGACAATAAGAATGTGGATAGCTCATGTGTAGGCATTTGTTACATACCCACCTTTCTGCTACACAAAAAAAATCTACAAGATGCATAGTTATGATAAAAAAGCAAGAAAAAGGGGCTAGTTTTCAAAAGCCAAATTTCTGGAACCATTGTTCTAGATGCATGGTTGTATAAAGAAGAAAAAAGATGAGGACACTTTTCAGAAGACATTTTTCTAGAAGCATAATCTTGCTATAATAAATATGCATAGTCTACCTTACCCTTTCTAGTCCACCACAAGTAGTTACTTCCCTGTATAACAAATTAAGATCCAGATCCTTCCCTCCTATCTTTGGGATTCTACACATTGAAAAGAAAAAATAGATGTAATTTTTTTTGAATAAATTTATTTTAACCTTAAATATTTTACACAGCCTTTTCTAATTGTTCTAGATATTTAATAGATCCATCGTTAATCTAATAAATTCAGCCTCAGAAAATAGAAAAATATTATTGTGTCTCATAATAAAATTGAATATTTCTTCACTACCAACATCAGAAAGGGGCTTTACAGTTGCAGTGATTTTTTCATTCCCATATTAGTAACAATCCTTTTGACAATTCTGAATTTGCATATATATCTAGTTTCCAAATTATATGTATATATATATATATATATATATATATATAAGAACATATACAGCAAGAGATATGGAGAAGTGGAAGCAGACATGTCATGTGATGGTGAAAACCCTAGTGTTGAAAACTTCAGTTATCCTATTACGTATCCATTTAGTCCCAATGTTCCCTCTAAGACTCAAGGGTGATTATGGCACACCTTTAAATCCAGGCCTCTCTCAGTTATGCTCAGACTACTAGCATAGATAGGAAGAGGGCCAAGTGGGTAGAGAAACACTGATAGATGCTCAAGAGTACACGGGTACTCCCAGATATTCAGTCAAATAGAGTAGGGTACCACAAAAATATTATGGCTATATGGTGTTGATGAGTGAGTTAATTGAGGCTAAGCCTTCCAGCTTTTAGGAAGCATCCGAGAAATAGTGTGGATTGATGCTATGATGGAAGAGTACTCTTCCATAAGAAATAACAGTGTCTGGGAGGTTGTACTTTTTCCAGAGAGAAAATATGTGGTTTCTCTCTATATGTTTACAAGATTAAGCACACTATTGATGTTAGTGTGGATAAGTTCAAAGCTCAATTTGTGGCTAAGGGATTTTATTAGAAGGAGAGCATTGACTATGATGAGACCTTCACCCCAATATCTAGATACTCATCCATCAGGGTAATTATTTATATTGCAGCGCATATGGGTTGGAGGACTTATAACTCTACCCATTCACATGAAGCAAGTGTTCATCATATACAAAGTTACAAACATATCTCAAGGAATATATTAAGAGTTGAGCCCCAAAAATTAATAAGAAGCATGTTTGTAGGTAGCTACTTCCTCAGATTGCTATAGGTGAGAACACTGCCTACAAATAGTAAAATGGACTCCTATTTGAATTTCCAAGTGGCATTGTTGCTGCTTAAAAATTGCATAAACAATGCACAAACAATGGCATTAACCAAGAAATCCAAGCAAATTGTGTCATGAATTTAAAATTTATTTTGAATGTACAGAATTAAAAAATAAAATTAGTTATAAGTCTTCCCATTGAAGATGGCCTTCAAAGAAATTTCATTGACAGTAGCTAACAATCAAGGATAGGTGATTATGCTTTAAGCCAACAAAGCATTAACGAAAAGAATCAATG